>PVKA01013776.1:0-37664 GCA_004027165.1 Ctenomys sociabilis | reverse complement strand
TTTAACAGTTCCAGGTAGTGTTTTGTTAGGACACAGCTCAATCAGCATGGAATTCTACGCAGAGCTCTCCCACAGTGTGTTGTACTGCGCTTGGAGTTATAGAAACCTACATATTTAATGTTTAAATCAACCGTGACACCAGCATGAGGCGGTTTTTCCTGCGTGTGCGGAGGTTTGAGCAGTACCTCAGCTGTGGATTCAAGATCTGAACTAGGAGTCACAGCCCAGGTCTTATTTGAGAGGCTCTGACTTCCTATGTAAGGAATAAAGGTGACCGGGTGTGTGCAGCCACAAAAACTCATTGAATTGCTATCGTACAGTTACTGTTTCCGTGCGACAAAATTATTATTTTTACTTATTGTATTTTTGGAATCAGGTTTCACTATGTAGTTCAGCTGGGCCTCACATGTGTGGCAGTCCTCCTGCCTCAGTCTCCTGACTGCTGGAATTGCAGGCATGGGCAGCTTAAAAATTATTATTTTAACTTTAGAAATGTACAGGGAAGAGCCGGGCGTGGTGGTGCATGCCTGTAATCCCAGCACTCGGGAGGCTGAGGCAGGAGGATTGTTGTGAGTTCGAGACCAGCCTGAGCTACAAAGTGAGCTTAAGGCCAGCCTGAACTGCATAGTGAGACCCTGTCTCAAAAAGACAAAAAAAAAAAAAAAAAAAAAAAAAAAAGAAATGTACAGGGAAGTGTGTGAGAATTCAAAACATTCATACAGCCTATAATGACCAGATCAGGTTAGTTAACATTTCCATCTGTTTAAACATTTACAGACTTGTTTCAGTCAACCTTCAATTACATGTACTTCCGGGGTGCAGCGTGATATTTCAGTAGGTGCACAGAGCATATACGGATTGTCGTGGCATTATCAACAGTGCCATCTCTTCCTCATCAGCTGTTGTGAGGAGCCCCTACCCCCCTTGCTTCTATTTAATCATGAAATGTAGAACGGGTTATGCAGTGAACTCTGGCCCCTGCCGTTCTGGGGAATATGGAGACCTATGGCTTCTATCCAGCTGTGTCGTGTGGCTTATTGTTTTGTGAAATCTGCCCAATCTGTTCCTTCTCCTGGTGGGGCAGACCCGGGCACCTGCTCCGGGGAGGAAATCCATATCACCTTGAATTGCAGCCCGCAGTTATGCCTCTGACGTGTATTATGGCTGCATTGTGCACAATGAGCTGAGCTCAGAAATGAATCTTTCTACACAGCCCATGTCCCTGCCACCCTGTCCAACATTTCATTATCAACAAGTGAAAATACATAGAAAAAGTGAAGTAATTGTATTAGGAACATTTATGTATATACCACCTGGATTCTACGATTAAATAGTTATATAAATAGCTTTAAAATATAAATGATAGCATCATTCAGAACTGGACAGTGCCCTTGTATCTGCTGAGATGGTGGAAGAATTATTTGTATTTTTGTCTACTAAATTATATAGGGGCTTACCCTGATATATCCACTTTAAAAATACTGCTGTATGTCTAAACTGCCCCAACTGAGGTTCAGACATCTGTTTTTAGGTACTAATCATTGGCTGTGTTAGCAAATATGTCTGACAGATGAGAGCCCGCATTGCCGTCGAGACACCCACATGTGACAATAGAGGATGCACTTGCGGCCCAAGGCTGTCTTGTTCTCCTTGTCTCAAGTCATCTTCTAAGGGAGAAATAGGTAGCAAAGGCAGAGCGACTTTTCTCCCCTGTGTGCCTCTTATTCACAGTTTCTTCAGAAACAGAACTCTTTTTACATTTATTCCAGTGCAGTTCTTTTCCTCCATTGGTTCTTAAGTGATTCTCATCTGAACATTTGTGAGGGTATTCATTATACCACAAGGACCTGGCTGGTTTAGTGTTATTTCTTTGAAGCTAGTGGCTTTAGAGGACAAATGCTGTTTTTTTTTTTTTTTTTTTTTTTTTTTTTTTTTTTTTTTTGTATAAATTTTTTTTTTTTTTTTTTTTTTTTTTTTTTCTCTTTAAATGTATTTAGTACAGGGCCTACAGGGTCTCAACACAGGTTGGACTCATAGTGATCCTCCTATTTTCAGCCTCCCTCATGCTGGGATTGCAGGCACAAGCCCTGAGGGGTGAGGCTGGAATGGCACTCCTGGGATCGAACTCATCCCTGCTCCTGCTTAAGCAGGTGTTTTAGTCTGCTGAACTATCTGGCCAGCCCTTAAGTTCTGTGTTTTGATGTGGGAATATAGGCGCTTTCCTTCAGTCTCCTTCCTGAAGTTGAGGTGCAGACATTCAGATGATGGACCTGGCACTTGCCTGACAGCAGGATGTGGAGGGGAAGATTCCGAGGCACTCAGCTCTGACTGAAGAAATGTACTCTACCAAGAATGAGAATCAGACTCAGAGGGGCCAAGATTCAAGAAACTTAAACTTTACTGTCCAATTTCTATTACTAATTATTATTATTTTGAGATAGGGTCTTGCTATGTAGCCCAGATTGGCCTTGAACTTGTGGCTATTGTCTTGTCTCAGCCTCCTGAGTGCTGGGATTACAGATGTAGGCCACCACACCCTGCTCTGTTAATGATTGAGCTATGCATTGCACTTAGAAAAATTAGAGGCTGTTAAAATAAATAGCCAGGGTTGGGGAGATAGCTCAGTAGATTAAATGCTTGCCTGGCAAGTGCAAGGACCTGAGTTCAGTCCCCAGTACTGCAAAAAACAAACAAACAAAAAACAAGAGAAGCCCTGCTAAAACCATAGAACCCTAGTTATCTTTAAGATGAAGGCTGGGGAGCTGGGGAGATGGCTCAGTGGACTAAATGCTTCTCTGGCAAGCACAAGGTCCTGAGTTCAATCCCCAGTTCTGAAAAAAAAAAAAAAAAAGCCAAATGTTTTCTAGATGAATATCCTGTATGTATATATCATTGAGGTAATTTTCAGATTTTTAGACATCTAAGATTCTTCTATAGGAATAGAAAATGAAAGAATTTTAAGGGCTTACAATGTCAGTTTTATATGCAGGCATTCACTTTGATAATCCACATGCACATAAAGTGGCACATGGTGAAAACTCGAGGCAGTAGTGAGCAGAGGGCTTTTGTCATCAGCTCTGGGAGCCAGAGCTGGGCTGTGGAGGCGAAGCACGTGGAGATGCGGCTTTCCATTTCACGTGTGATGGGAGGCTCAGCTGCTCTCGGGCCCTTCTGTGCTCAGGTCTCACTTATGACTGGCTACAGTAGCCAGACACCGGCCCAGACACTGGCACCCGTGGCTGTGCCCATTCTCACCCCAGCACTTTCAGGATACGCATGGGTGTCTTCTCAGCCTGTACCTGGGCAGACACCTACTTTTCTTGAATTTTTTCTGTCTCACCCTGGTCCATGTGCTTGCTTAAGCAGGTGCTCAGTCCACTGAGCTATCTTGTGGGCCCTAAGGCAGATTTTAGAGACAATGGGACACATATGCCATGAACTGCACCAGGCCTGCTTGGAACTTGCCTTTCCTTGTCTGTAAGCAAAGAGTTGAATTAGAAACAAGCAGATATAGGAGCACAGTGTTCCTTTGTTTTGTTTTATTTTGTTATTTTTATTTATTTATTTTATAATTTTCAAGATGCTACTTTAATTAGGGTGAGAGAGATATGATGTCAGGAAGATTCTGAAAATCGTGTCAAATCCATGGTTCAGGTCTATTTTAGAAACTGGAATGCATAAAGCAGTTGAAAAGCCAGTGGGTTTTTTTGTTTTGTTGTGTTTTTTGTTTTTGATATTTGGGTTAAACTCAAGGGCTTGCAAAAATGTTTTAATGCAAAAATCTTCTAATGCTAGGGAAGCATGCTAGCATTTGAAGATAGTTTTCAATTAAAGTTTTCTGTGTTCATTGTGTGTTTCCTTATTCTCCAGATACACTTTAGTTGCCGTTTGTCTACATTTATAGTAATGAGTCTGGTTGGCAGTCTGGAGAAAGCATAATAAATACATACTAGAGTGTGTGTGTCTTCAAACACCAGGAAATGTAGAGCTGCTTTTTCTGAAAACGTGTCTAGAGGTTGTAGATGTTTTCTGAAAGCATGCTTCTATATATCTTGAATGTTCTGTGATTCTAAGGACAGGGGACACAGGCTGTCCCCTGACTTTTTGGGGACTGCTCTTAGGAATAGGTGACTTGGAATGCATTTGGGTTTTTTGGCATTTGACTGGGTGCATTGTTTATGAAGTAACCTACGGTGACTCAGTGCGAGATACCAATTTTGGAAAAGCTTAGTTGTATGTTTAAAATGTTTTAGCTTTGGGGGGTTTGGGGAGTGGTGATGTGCTTCCATTATTCATCTAACTTCATGTAAGTGAACCCTAAGTTTTTGTGAGATTTTGTGTTTTTCAGTGCTCCCTTTTTAAAAATGTATTTGGTACAGGGTCTCACTACGCACTTTGGACTTGTAGTGATCCCCCTGTTTTCAGCCTCCCTAGCGCTGGGATTATAGGCATGGGCCACCATGCCCAGTCTCAGTACCCAGCTCAGCACACTCAGGGGGTAAGGCTGGCAGGGCAGGTGGTACTGGGGACCCCTTGGTCCCCGTGCTTGCTTAAGCAGGCTTGGGCTGCTGAACTGTCTTGCCAGTCCTTCAATGCTCACTGTTGAATAAGAACACACACACACACACACACACACACACACGCGCGCGCGCACGCACGTACGCATACACGCACATGCACACAGGAGAAGCTGTAAAGCCAGAGGATCTTAGGTAGAGAATACACAGTGTTTCACCTGCTTTCCTCCCTATTAAACATAAATGTCACAATCCTTTAAATAAAACCCCCGTGATAATATTTATTTTAGAATTCAGAACTTTTGAGCTTTGAAAGCAACAGGATTAAAAAAATTGCAAAAGGTAAAAGTTTTAGTCAAGATGGTACTGCTGGAGAGCGAGCAGTTCCTGACCAAGCTGGCCAGGCTCTTCCAGAAGGGCTGGACATTGGGCAGCGTTTGCATCACCCTGAAGAAATATGATGGTCAAACTAGATCCATCTCAAAGAAGGACTCTGTGGAGGGCTCTGAGCCTGCAGACAACAAACATCTGCTGAGAGCCAGCAATGGGAAAGGCAGCTCAGCACTGTGGGGATCTCTACAGAAGGGAGTAGGCTTCAGGTGGCTTATTCCAGCCTGCTAAGAGCTAACATGATGGGCTGGTGGAAAGAGATAAGACGACCAAGAATAAGAAGACCAAAACAGCCCAGCAAAGGGCTCTGGGCTCTCTGCTCTTACCTGTTAACCAACAGATTGCTATTTTTCCTTTTGGCCACAAACTTAGGTTTTTGGTTTCTCTGTGGCCACTATTCTCATGTGAGATGAGGGTCATTTTGGAGAGAAAAGATTACAGTGTACGGTGTAGATGTGGTAAGAAACTAGTTTAGATCTGTGCTGTATGTTGTGTTCTTAGTTTCCGAAGGCCTCTAGCCATTTCCCTGAGGAGTGATGTATCATTAAATATCCCCCCCCCAAAAAAAAGAACCCATAACAGTTTCAGCACGGTCTGGGGCAGCACTCTGGTGTAGACACAATGTTATTCCTGTAGTGAAATACACTTCACCGGGCTGTGGAGACAAAGACTGTAGTGTGCTCCCACCAATTGGGGTGTGAGGGCATCCAGCGAGTTCTGCTACCAATTAAGTTGCCCTTAAACTTCTTCTTCTTCTTTTTTTGCAGTACCAGGGATTGAACTCAGGACCCTGTGCTTGCCAGGCAGGCACTTATTCTACTGAACTATCTCCCCAGTCCTTCCATAAATTTAGGATTTTCTGCACATTTTGCATTTTGAGGTTACATGAAAAGGCAGTGTGGAAGAGCACTTCAGGACATAAACACCATAATGAAGCAGAAGTGTGGAGGTACACAACTGTAATCCCAGCTGCTTGGGAGGCCAAGGTAGGAGGATAAGGTGTTTGAGGCCAGCCTGGACAACGTAAAGAAACTTCATCTCCAAAGGGGGTGGGGGAGGAGCCACATATTTAATTTATCTGCTGCCAGATTTTAATATATTTAGACTCTTTCTCCTTAAATCATTATTTTAGACTGCTAAGATAAATATTCTTCTACCTATATATTTGTGTGCATTAATCATTCTGGTCTTGATATATTTATAGGGAAGCAAAATTTGATCTCTGTCCTCATAGAGTTTTTGTCTGGTCCTGAGAATTAAACTGCCACAAGAAGAAAAACACACAAACTTATTTCCTGTAAATTTTTCATGACTCGGGGCCCTCATAACTAAATGAAGGCTCCAAGGGTTTAATGTTCAGATACAGAACTGCACAAAGAGTAGCAAGGTCTTAAAAACTTGATAAGATGGGCTTAGCCTATGATTTTCATTATGGAGAAGTAGCAAGGAACTTGAGTGTTATGAGGGTTGTCTGTTTTGTGGTATTGGAGACTGAATCTAGGGTCCTCATGCTCAGCTACATCTCCAGCTCTTTTTCAAAAAATCTAATTAATTAATTCATTTTTAAAATTTATGTATTTGGTATAGGGCCTCACTGCATGGCTTGGACTTGTGGTGATCCTCCTGTTTCATCCTCCCCAGGAGGGGGTTTTGCTGGCTGGCTTGGCAAGCCTGGCATGGGCCTAGCATAGATATGGTACCATATATCAGACCCCGGTCCTTGATCTTGCCAAACAGGTGCTTAGACTGCTGAGCTATCTCTCCAGCCCTTCTTTTTTATTCTGAGACATGGTCTTGTTAAGTCGGCAAGTTTCCCAGGCTGGGCTCTAACTTGCTATCCTCCTGCCTCCCACCAAAGGTTGTAGGTACATGCCACCATACCTGCCTCTCACCAAAGTATCTTGTGCAGATTTTTCTAGACTCTCTCTGGTGATAAATGTGTTGCTTTTCTACTGGTAGAGGGAGATATATGTGGGAATTTAATCTGCTGCTGTTGGGAAGAAAAAAGGACAATTTGCAGAATTCTTCTATTTGCTTTTTAAGGGTCATCTCATTGCTAAATCTCAAATCTATTTATTTTGAGGTAGGAGTCTCACTGTGTTGTCCAGGCTGAACTTGAATTGTAGGTTCAAAAGATCATCCTGCATCAGCCTCCAGAGTAGACCCACCAGGTCTGGCTCACCTGCTACTTTTTAATATTTATTATTATTATTATTAAATATAAAATCTATCTGTATCTATCTATCTATCTATCTATCTATCTATCTATCTATCTATCTATCTATCTATTTGGTACAGGGTCTCACTGCACAGCTCAGACTCATAGTGATCCTCCTGTTTCAGCCTCCCAAGTGCTGGGATTATAAATGTGTACCACCATGCCTGGTTTTGGTGGCCAGCACAACGCGTGGCATGTGGTACTGGGGATCCAACCTGGGTCCTTGCGCTTGCCAGGCAAACCACTGAGCTATCTCCC
Organism: Ctenomys sociabilis; assembly: GCA_004027165.1. Taxonomy (NCBI): domain Eukaryota; kingdom Metazoa; phylum Chordata; class Mammalia; order Rodentia; family Ctenomyidae; genus Ctenomys; species Ctenomys sociabilis. Next base: position 30,281 of record PVKA01013776.1, on the reverse strand, counting down.
CAGCCTACCTGCTACTTTTTAATATCTTAGTTCAAAGTAATCGTTATGCCAAAGTGACACATCTTTAGGTAGCATATTTTGTAATCCTTAATGTTCAGTTGTTATATGTAAACATTTTTGATGTAGATTTCTTGAGTAGACTTGATGTTTTAAAGTAATTTATAAAAAAATAATGACCTCCCAAAAGGACCTACTCGTTCTTTAGTTTAGCAAAAGGTAATTATTTTCATGGTATCATATCCATAGCTCAAGTTAGTAGTTTTTAAAGGCAACAACAACAGAAATGTGCTTATTTTAGTCCTGATTCTTTTGTGATTTAATTCTTTTGTTCTTCTGTCTTCCACTTATAATGGAAATGGCATAGGAGATAAACTGGATTACAGTTCCTTTGACTGAAACACATCTTTTTGCTGGGAGGGAGTGGTTTAAGACCTGGGCTTAGAGAAAAGCACCCCTTATTTAATGACAGGACCCCGTTCGCAGATTCCTGGGGTGTTCCCTATGTTTTGAGGCTTCCTAGGCCTGATCCAGTCAGAACCTAACCTTCCTGAGCAAGATCTGCCTGGATTCACTCCAGAATCTGGGCCGAAGCGTGTCGCGTCTGGAGCTGGGTAGGCCCCTCCTTCTGCACGGGAATCTGTCCCTGGAAGGCTCTGGCTTAAACTGCAAGCCTGAGGCCCCTCTCTGCTGCAGGGTCTCATCTCTAATGCTGCTCCTGTGGCCAGCGCCTGTGGCTCTGTGAGAGAGACCCAGTTCTGTAAGCATCAGCATCAGTATGTCGAATCGTGGTTGCAGACATGTACTTGTGTCTCTATCCTCTGTTAATTCTGTTCCAAAGAAGCATATGATTTGAGCAGCATGTAAAACGTGAGCTACCACAATATGAAATTCAGAGTGACTCTGCCCTTACTTGTAGACACTTCACGTTCCAGACGAAGGCTGCCGTGTGAACACATTCTTCTATGTGTTTATTGGTTGTACGTATGACATGTTAGAGGCCCAGAAACAGTTTACGAACACTCCAGTTGGCCTCCTCACGGGCCCCTCATCCATCGATGTCTATCCCTGAGATCTATGTATTTTAGGAATTGGGATGTCAACATTATTCTTCTTGGAATAAGTGGAGGGGACTCTGTGGGCGTGAGTTGTGACTGGTTGCTAAGAATAGCCAATCAGGTCGCGTTGCCATGGCAACAGTATTGCTAGGACTTTAAAGTTTCCCTAGCATGGGTTAGAATTCCTAAGTGAAAGACACTGTTTATCTCAGGGTATTTTAAAGTGATCCTATCAAACATGAGGCAGGAGTCCCATACTTTGGAAAGGAACCGAGCACTGCGCACAGTGAGGTGGGTGTACGCTGCGAGGGCGTGACCGACAGCCGTGGTGGTTTGATTGTACAGGTTTGGCCTCATCTAAGGTCATTTTGCCGCCAGACTCTTCCTGTGCTTCACAAGGTTCAGGCCATCAATCATTGCACACTGATAATTTGAAAGGAAAAATATTAGCTTATGTTTTTCTCATACAGCAGAACACTTAGGAAGTCAAAAAGTACTATTAGTGTTGCCCTTTATCTCCTTCCCTCAGTGAAAATTGCCTTATTTTATCATTACTGTAGTGTTTCATACCTATTTAAAATGCAGGTAGTTAGCAGGTAGAAAGCATAAAGGAGTTAGTTAAAAATCCAGAGTTAACTATTTTTAACATCTTACTGTAAATATTATGTATATCTCTAGTTGCTCAAGAGGTATAAAACATATTTGTGAACAAAAAAGGAAAAAACCCATAAATACGTTTTCTTTAAAGATAGCTTTATATATTTAAACTGCTTTAAAGCTGTCTCTGTGTCCCCTGTCTCTCTCTCTCTCTCTCTCTCTCTCTCTCTCTCTCTCTCTCTCTCTCTCTCTCTCTCTTTTGGTGTAACTGGGGATTGACCTCAGGCCCTTGTGCTTGCCAGGCAAGCACTTATTCTATTGAGCCATCTCCCCAGCCCCAGTGTGTTCTCATTATGACTTTGAAACACTTTTTTTCCGCCCAAACATTCTCTCTAAACATCGGCAAGGTTAGGAGCTAAATTTCTATGTCACCTAAGAACTTACTGAAATTCAGAATTGTGGAACTCACTGCTGTATTTTAATATGCTTTAAATATTGAAATTATTTTGTATCCTTTGAATATGTTCCATTCAAGCTTTTAGTGTTATTAGCTTCTTTTCTTTTTACTACCTGTAGTTTTGTTCCCTTCATTTTACTTAAAGAATAATGACAAATCCTTAGGTGCTTAGGTGACACTAAAACCTATTTTATTTTCTACACAAATAGATTTGTGTGATCTAGTGATTGCTGTTTTATAGGGTGCCAGTTAACAAAGGGGAGGGGCTGGGGAGATGGCTCAGTGGAATAAGCACTTCCTGGCAAGCGCAAGAGCCTGAGTTCAATCCCTGGTTCCGCAAAAAAAAAAAAAAAAAAAAAAAACAAACAAAAAAAAAAAAACAAAGGGGATTTATTTATTTATTTATTTATTGTAGTTACAGGGTCTATAGGGTCTCACTACATAGATCAGACTCATAGTGATCCTCCTGTTTTCATCCTCCCAAGAGCTGAGATTATAGGTGCATGTCACCATGCCCAGTCTAACAGAGGGAATTTAGAAGTACTGTAAAATTTTCACCAACTTTGAATTCTTAGTTGTATATATCTTCTTTGACCCACTGTGTCTTTGTACTTTCATGAATTTTTGTTCCTATATTTCCTCGGTGGCCAGTAAACCTAGGAGGTGTGACAATTAACCTCTTGCACATCCCAGGACACCAGAAAATAATTCAGAAGAGGGGTATCAACAGAGGTTTGTAAAGTCACCACTGGTGCTGTCCTCACACAAACTGTCACAGAAAAAAAAGATGTAGAAGAGTTAAATAGAATCATGGGAGAAAGTTCTCTGCACAGAGCTTTGCTTTCCATGGTTCCTTTGCAGATGGTGAATTTCCAATCCCTGGGGACAGGGGATGGGGAGCCTTGAAGAGCTCCGAAGGGCTTGGTGTAGGGCTCAGACACTCTCATGGTGCAAGCTATGCAGATTATTTTCTTTCTTTCTTTCCTTTCCTTGTCTCTGTGTCTCTGTGTCTCTGTCTCTGTCTCTGTCTCTGTCTCTGTCTCTGTCTCTGTCTGCCTCTGTCTCTGCCTCTCTGGTACACTGAGTGGTGCACAAAGCTGTCCTGCAGTTTGGACTGCGGTGCTCCTTACCTTCAGCGCACCTGCTGCCTCTTGTGCTCCACTGATGCTGTCCTTAGTTGTCCCTGGGCTGCAGCCTCTTCCCTGGCACTAATCGTGCCATCCATGCCTCTCTCCCCTTCCTGTGACAAGAGCCTGGCCGAGTCCCCCAAAACAGGAGGAAAGTGTACAGTGCACGGATGGGTCTGAGGTGGAGCGGATCGGGCTTTTGCGACCAACCACATGTTCCACCTGAGAGCGAGGGGAGGCGCTGTGGGTGCAGAGAGGGTGCAGAGACGCAGAGAGTGCTTCTGCTGCTGCTGTCTTCCCCTGTCCTCTGAGGGAGGGCTAAGGAATGTGGGTGCTTTCAATGGCTTTCGTTATAGCCACGTGCAGTGCTTGGGGACCCTGTCTGCACACCCCTGTCCAGCAATTGAGTCACCATGATCTTTCTTACCATCTCCTCATCTGTAAGCAAGTCAACCTGAAGTTCATGCCATACCACTTCTGAAGGGTCTTGTGATACAGTGCAGGCTGACCTTGAACTCACTGTGGAGCTGGCTGGCCTGGAACTCATGGTGGTCCTCCTGCCTCAGCTTCTCCAGTCCTGGAAGTACAGGAGTGTGCCACCAGGACTGGCAATTTCTGCAAATTCTGTGGTCCCTCGTGTGTCAAAAGGCTTTGTTGCTAATCTTGAACCTTTACACCAGGTTTTATCTTCCTATTTTATTTGGGTCAATATTGAAATTATTTTGTATCCTCTGAATATGTTCCTTATCTTAGTTTTCCATGTTTTGAATGTTTGGACTCAGATGCAGTCACTTTTCTATTTTGTAGTAACAATGTAAATTCTGCAAAAACCAACCACAAGAATGTTTTAATTAAAGGAAAGGTGAATCCCAGAAAACTGCATGTATAGTGACATAGTCATCGGTGGGAAGGCTCTGCAAGCCCGAAGCCTGTTGCCTGCCCTGTCATAAAGGAGAGAAGCTACACCAGCCTTACAGAAAGGAGCACTAGTGTGCATCTTCCACAGACTGTAACTTAGTCAGCTGCCTCTTCTGATCTGGTGCTGTAACTGTAAATCTTAGAGGAACCCAAGTTATTGGGATTCTGTCCAAGCACTGGATTTGCATCTTTCATTGTCATGTAGATTTTCGCTTGGAGTTTTAATGCATCAATTGTTTTGAGTGCATTTGGAAATGAATTGGCGAACACGGCCAGTGAAGGCTGAATTTTCAGTGCACAGTTCTTGTGCAAGCTCCTAATAACTGAACACTTCGTGCTGGTGGTGTGAAGGGCCGTGGGGTCCACAGGAATCACCTGGAAAAGCTTTTCCTTCCTACCTTTATTTCAGTATCAAATGATCCATAAAACTTGGTCTTCTGGTGCTGAAAACATTCATTTTCAGAATAATTGGATATGGTGGGCGTAAGAGCAAAGGGCTGCCGAGACCTTCTGTCTTATATGGACTTAATGGAATGCAAAAAGGAAAAGCTCAAAGCTTTATGAGCAGCAAAAGCAGTGGGAATTCATTGCAATTCTTGATTATATTTCCCTGGGACATAGCAAGGTGAAATGTTCAGTGCATTAGATTTTTAAAGAGCTTCAGTCATCACTTTCGATGTCTCTGTGTTCAGACTGACAAGTCCATGTTCTGTAGCTTCAGGCAACTGGCTGAAATTAATGATACAAAGAACAGGCCGCTTGACAGGAAGTCATTTTACAAAGCCAGTGCTTGTGACTGGGAGGAAATTTGAAATGAAGTCTATCTCATAGTGAGGGCCAGGCTTTGCGAGATACTAGTCTCCCAAAGCCTGGCCATCAGAACACCTGCTCACAATTAAAATGCATGATTTCACTTGGAAGCCTAATCTGTGAGGAACCATTGTGTTAAGAATCAATGTCACAAGAGTGACACTCTCTTAAAAGGAGAACTGATGTGAAAGGGAGATAAATTAATTCCTCCTTTACTGTTTGGCAGTGCATCAGTTCAGAATTCAGAGTTTACTTGGAGGGACAGCTTTCCCTGCAGTTAACATGGTGTGAGAGGTGACTCTTAGGGTTGTGGTCAGAATAACTGAAAGCAAAACTGCAAGGAATCTGCTAAATCTGGCAGACACATGGTCCCCCTCTGTCCTCAGAACCTCCCACAGGGCCATGGCTCTCCAGTTGTCACTGTATTTCAGCCTTGGGAGGCAACTGTGTCACCTAAGATCTTCCTTCTCTGAGGGTGGATGAAGAGGGTGGCCATTCTTTGCCCTTCCGCTCGTGTCTGGGGATAGGAAAGCCTAGAGAAGCCCACTCATCGTGAAGGGTTGCTGAGGCCTCCGGTGGTGTCCACTTCCTTTGTTAATTCTGCCTTCGTCTATTATCTATTATTGTTTTTGTGTAAATTGTATCTAAGGTGAAGTTGAAGCTCTTAAAATATTAGGCTCCTTCCCAAATTAAACAGTTGAAAAAAAAGAGGATACAAAGGAAGGACCGTTTTGTATTTGTATATACAGAATAGCTAGGATAGATATACAGCTACTTTCACTTAACTCAGTGAGAAGATTTGTACTAATAGTGTTTCGACAGAATATCCTGTTTGCTTCTTGTTTTATGGATAGCCACTAAGAAGATAGCAATGTACAATGTATTGATTAAAAAATAAATAAATAATATATATGAAAAAATAAACAGTTGAGGGGCCAGGGAGATGGCTCAATAGATTAAGTGCTTGCCTAGCAAGCGTAAGGGCCTGAGTTCAATCCTCGGTTCTGCAAAGAGAAAAAAAAATAGAGTTCCAAATTAAACAGTTTGATGCAACAAATAAACAACTATTTTATTTTTTTTTGAGCACTTATGCTAGGATTTCAAAGACTTTTACTTAAGGTAACAATTAGATGCGTGTGTACGCTAATTTTTTAGGATACATGTATGTACATGTATGTATAGATAGGTTTTGTGTATAAAAGGGTAGTTAATAATCTGCTGCAGGTTTTTCAAACACATACCATTAAAATAATTTGTATTGCTCATTATATTTAATTAAAAGTACTTAAAAATTCTCTGCTACTATACACGGTGTGAAATAGGCAGTGTGCTTTTCTACCACATGTGTAAATAAAATTGTGAGCACACATTTTATATTTAAAGTTTGCCCTATGAGTGTAAATGGTAGTTTTTTTTTTTCTAGAAAGGTAATTTCAGTTAAATGTTATTTGCTTTTGAGTATAAAAATTAAATAAAATAGTGTAGGAGTACCCTCCAGGTTCTCATCTTGGTCCAAGAAGCCAATATTTGTAATCCCAAAGATAGGTTATTGGAATCCCACTGTTAATTTCAATCTATCACTCTTGGTGCAACCCATGGTGAAAATAAAGATACTAAAGCATGTGTACAGTTATGGGGAACCAAGGGGTCCTAAGTCCAGCCATGGTGATGGAACAAAGGCCTCAACCCAGGGCCAAACCCAGGTTTTATTCAGTCATGAAGGAGGAATGGCTTGAGGGTAAAGGACTGAGGATTGTGGGGAGTAGGTGAATACTGTGAACTGAGCTAGGTAAGAGGCCTGCATTTACCCTTGTCACATGCAGAAAGGATATACAGAGAAAGTAATTTGCATTATACTGTTGAGATAGTATCTAATGTTTCAGGGGTGTGATGCTTTGGCTTGATGTGTAATCTTTCAAACTCTAGGAAGTCATAACTTCTACCTCAAGGCTCAGTACCAGCTGGCAGCGCGGAGCACTGGCTCTTCGTCCTGTCTCGACCCAGCTCACATTAAAGAGCAGCAGCTGTGGGTTATCAGGGAAACACGCACACCACCTTCCAGCACTACCACCCGCACCTTGGCTAGACCACTATATACATTGCTTAAGGACAATTGAAAGGATAAAGAGAAGTCCTAGCCAGCTCTGTCCGTATCAGTAAGGGAAGTAGGGTCAGGCTCAGCCAAAATGGAGACCATTGCTCTTCTTTCAAGGAGAGATGCTCCGGTGGTTCTTCACAGAATAAAACATACAAAGTATTCCAGAAAAATGTGGTGCTTATTTTTGACAATTGAGCAAATGAAATCATTTTTCTTCATGAGTTTTTAAATTTTTCTTTGAAAGAGTGGATTCAGTCTTGAAAATAAATAAATAAGAGGTATGTACTTTATGGGCATGGATGAACAATTATTTTGGGCATAAAAATGCCATTTGTATATTAGAATACTGTAATGCTATGCACCAGTGTTTCAGGACTTCCTAGATTTTTTTTTTTTTTTTTTTTTTTTTTTGGTACTGGCAATTGAACTCAGGACCTTGTGCTTGCTAGGCAGACAATAAGCTGCTGAGCTATCTCCCCGGTCCTAAAATGTGATTTTGGACTCTTATTATGTTTTAGGGATCAAGCTTTGTGTGTGTGTGTGTGTGTGTGTGTGTGTGTGTGTGTGTGTGTGTGTTAAGAGTTAGACACTTTCCTAAACTCCTTGGTAGAAAGCCAAATGTAGTGGTACACACCTGTTATTTTAGCACCTGGGATGCTAAGGCAGAGGTTAAGGCCAGCCTGGGCTACAAAGTGAGATCATGTCTCAAAAAACCAAAAACAAATAAATAAAATTTTTAATTGTCACATTACTTTTTATGATTATAAAAATCCAGAAAAATTATGTGTGTAATTTTAAATATACCTGTATAAGTTTATATTGGCATTTTTAAAAAATGTTAATTTACTTTTGGGCTGTGCAATAGTTCGGCAGTCTAAGTGCCTGCCTGGCAAGCTCCAGGACCCAGGTTCGATCCCTGGTCCGGGCATGCCATGCCAGCCCTGCAAATTGGGTGCTCCTAGCTGGCCCCCAAAACCAGGTGTGGTGGTGTACCCCTGTAATCCCCATGCTGGGGAGGCTGAGACAGGAACATCACTACAAATCCAAGCTGTGTAGTGAGACTCTGTACCAAATAAATATCCTCACCATGTCTTTCACAAGAGTGTCAAGGGTCAAACGATTCCTGGCCAAGCAGAATTGCCTCATTCCTCAGTGGATTCATATGAAGACAGGTAGAATCCCAAGAGGAGACACTGGAGGAGGACCGAGCTAGGACTGCAAGGAGCTGCACCTGAGCTGCAACACATTTACCCTCTGGGAGGTCACAAGACAATGTCCTCTTTTAATCATGGTCCAGACAATACTGAATAAAGTCTTTAAAATAACCACTACCGGAACAGTGGAATACACTTAATCAGGACCTTATTTTTTTTTCTGTGATCAGTACTATTGAATCAATAAATTTTTGAAACCATAAATAAAAGAGTCTTAGGTCTTATTATGATTTACAAGCCTGGGTAATGGGTTAGACTTTTTTTGATACTGGCTATGAAGACATTATTTGTGATTTACACAGTCTATAGGAAAGGATTTCCTATTTTTGTCATCTTTTATTTTTAGTTTTTTGGTTTATATTTTTTTGAATCCCAAGCCAAAAAGTTTCTACACATCTGCTTATGAAGTGATTTTTAAATACAAATCTTCCTGGCCTGTATCCTATAACAAGAAGAAAGAATTTTAATGATTTTATTTGAAAAACAGAGGGGATAATGTAAGTTTATTTAGAGGGCAGGGATATAAAATCAGAGTGTTGTTCTGGGTTAGGGAAATAAAGAAATTAAATGATTTTTTTTTTTCCGCTTGCCTCCTTTGGGCAAGCAGTCTTGTCCTTTAGGGTAGGCGCAGTGGCATTAATTAATAAGTACTAATGGCAGGGCTTGTGTTCTCTGACGCTGTGTCCTGCACTTAGACAGCTGTTTGTGCTGAATTCCTGGGATGTGAGCTGCAGTGATGTAACTGTTGAAGAGCCCAGGGAGTACAGGGGATTTTTCTCTCTCTTAAATCCCAATGAAAAGAATCTTTGATAGGAGAAGGAATTTGGACTGGCCTGTGTTCTTTGAGTTTGGCACTCCTTCCCTATTATACAGCTAGGTCTTTGGTGAGGTCACTTCAGGGGCTTCTGGGAGCTCAAGACAGGCCTGTTCTCCCACAAATCACCCAGAAACAGAACTCTAAAGTTCTAGAGTTAAAGTAAGTGAGCCTCTGCCTCAGGACGTCCCAAGGGGGAAGAAGTGAGAGAGCAAGGCCCAGGAGCCAGGAAGAGAGTGTGACACTCAGGGACTCTGGACCTGCAAGAGCCTTGTGCAAGCCCCAGCTCTTCCTCGGGCCCTGAGGCCTGGTTCCAGTTTGGGACATCTCCCTACATCACGTTTGAATGGCGGGAGGCTAATATCAGAGCTCATTTCATAAGGGGTATTACTGGCTATCACCGAAAAGATCGATGTGGAGCAGTGAGTAAGCAGCAAGCTATTTTATGCTTTATTTGAAAATATGAATGCAGTAAGTTCACTGTGCAGAAGGTAACATTTACAAGATGGGATCATTTCTTTTGAAAATGTGCCGGAATGGAAGTCAAGCAGTGTTCTGCTTCCACCTCTCTCGATCCAGGCTGTGTGATTTAGAAATGCTATTTGATTTTTTCCAAATCTCAGCTTAGTTTTCAGAAAAGCCAAGGCCACCCTGGCTGGTGTGGGTGCCACGAACACAGTACCTGTGGGTTCTGTGCTAAATGGTGCTGGGCTGCAGTCTAGTGCCTCCCAAAAGCAGCTCAAGTGACAAGGACAACTGCAGCTCCTCAACTGACAGAACAAAACAACACTTCAGAGAGGAAGAACAGGCACACAGACAAAGCTGATTCTAGTCACTTAAAAAGTTCACATTATGCCCTTTATTTACACTTTGGGTTTCTCATAGATGAGAAACCATGCAATATTTAAGCTCGTGCATCTGATTTATTTCACTTAACATTACAGCCTCGAGGGGCATCCATTTCCTGCGAGTGCTTCTAGCTGATCCTTCTGCACGGCAGAGTAGTGCTCCGTGGTGTGTAATGGAGCGATCCGTTTTCTCTATCTATCCATCCTTTGACAGATATAAAGGCTAGTAATAAAAGATAGATAATAGGTAGCCAAGAGGTAAATCTTTGTCAGGTGGGAAGGGGACTAAGAGATGGCAGGAAGTGGGAGGGAGAGGTGGGGAAGAAATGAGAAAAGGAGCTAGACGTATTCCACTCATGCACCAGCTCTGCACAAGGAATGGGAAATGGAGCACAGCAAGTGTGTGCTAATAAAAATGATGAAAACCACTTCCTGAGCACCACTTGTGTCTCAGATGCTCTTTTCCTACTGTTGGAGGTATAACCATGAACAGCACAAGCAAAGCCCCAACTCTTCAAAGTTTATGGTAGCGGAGAGGAATGAATAAAATGTCATAAAAGGAAAACACATTGTGTTTTACAGTAGTTGAGTCCTCAAAAGGAAAAGCAGCAGCAATGAGTTGTGAGTTTAGGTAAGATACATAATTTTAGAGAGAATTACCAAGGACGGTCTCATAGAAGAGGGTGACAGTTCGGGTGTAAAACTCTGAAGAAGCTGAGGATTGAATATCCCAGGAGAGGAGATAAGCTGGTGTTTGCATTTTTAAATGCTTCTCTATGTTGTCAGTATAATCCTACCTGCCTCTTGGAAGCTTTTGAGAAGATCAAAGAATGAAGAAAACTTTGTAAACCCTAAAGCACTAAGTAGATGACAATTGCTTTTATTCTAAAGAGGAAGGAAATATTACAATAAAATTTAATATTAGACTGGTCCATTAGGATTTTTCCCCCTACTCTTTGTCTGACTTTTTGTTTCATAAAATTATAATTTCAAAAAATGTTCTAGTACAGCCAACATGAATTCTCTCCCTAAGGCAGATCTCGAGAGAAAATATCTTTCTACTGTCCTGCCCGATGGGACTGCTGAATTTCAGGGGCACCTCAGGAAGTTTTGGAATAGTTCTGACTATAATGGAGATCAAATATTGTGAGCCTGCTCTTGATTTCCGAGATTGGGGCTAGGATATCAGAAATTTTGGTATTTTCTTGCCCATATTGACATTAATTGCTTTAGCTCCTTTGAAGTGAGCCATTTCTCTTTTTCAGTCCATCAGCTGACAGGCTACCCATGCAGTTCAGGCCAACTGGGCCCAAATTTGGGCTGAAATCACTTATACATTGTGTGGGATGACTTTGTTTTCTGTTAGCCCCGAGCGGAGACCAAGTGTACTGAGGTGACCGAGCACTTATTCTGATGAGTGACTCTAACAGTCATCCCACTTTCCATTGTTATTCCAAGATAAGGGGCCTTGAGAAAGGATTATTCCAGTCTGTTTGATGAAGTTGAGGCATCTGCAAAGCAAAGGGCTCACTGCTGTGAAACTCAGCAGAAAGAATTGAAAACATCACATCACAGTGACCCACGCATGCTCACGTTGATAGCAGCACAGCTCCTCATGGCTAAATCTTGAGAGAGGCTGATAGATGTGTCAACAGATGATTGGATAAAGAAAATGTGTTTATACAAAATGGAGCAGTACTCTGCCGTAAAAAAGGATACACTTGTGTCATTGGAAGGCAAACGGGTGTAACTCGAGACCGTAATTGTAAGTGAAGTGAATGAGACACACAAGTTTAAGAATCTCGATTTTTCTTTCTTTTTTTTGAATTTAGGGCAGAGTCTACAGGGTGTCCAGGGTCTCACTACGTAGACTGGATTCATAGTGAGGCTCCTGGTTTTACCTCCCAAGTGCTGGGATTACAGGTGTGCGCCACTACACCCAGTCTCAATCTCTGTCTGGGTGCATCCCAGGGGCGGGGCCCGCATGGCACGCAGGGCGTGGAACCCCGGCTGCCCCGCTCTGCCTAGGCAGGCGCTTCAGTGCGCTGAGCTGTCTGGCCGGCCCTTCGATTTTCCTTATATGAAAAACTAAAACTAAAAATAAACAGCGAAATAAGAGACAGGTAATAGGAAGCAAGGAGATGAATCTTTTGCAAAAGGAAAGGAGACCGAGAATTGGAAGGAGGGAAGAAGGACGGCGAGGGGCAGGGGATGAAACCGATGTGGCGTGTACATATATCAGCTCCCCATGAGGAATTTGATCACTGTGTACTGCACACATGTACTAACAGAGGTAAAACTCAGTAAATAGGAGAATGCAACAAAGTAACAGCTGATGGCACCACTTGATACTGGTGCTGTATTGCTCTTTTTAAAAGCATTTTTGAAAAAAGGAAATTTGAATGCATCAGCTTTGAAGTAAACCAGCATCCCACCTGTTTGGGGGAAGTTATTCAGAGACCTCTGGCGAAAGCCTTGCGTTGTGAAAACTCATTCATGGCAAAGGGGGAGAAGAAGCCTACACTGTGGATGCCGGAAGAGCAGAGCTCTTAAATCTTTTTTTTTTTTTTTAATTCACCTCTTTTGGATTGGATCCTTCACTTTCTATTTTGTGTGATGTTTTACAGTGTCAAGAACTTATCTTGGCAAATAGCTATTTAGGGGGTGGCGGAAGCTCTTTTCACTTGTCTAGGCAGCGCTGCTATGACAAAAGACAGCAGAACAACAGAAAAGCATAGCATTTGTTTAATCAAAGTTTTCCATGGCACAGGAGCCATCAGGAATAAAGATCCAGCGATCCAGGGGAAGCTGTCTGCTTTGTTACTTATTTTTCATGAGAAGTAGGCAGCTGTGTTGAAGTGTAACTGGGCAAAAGGATGTAAGGCAGGGATGGTAGACTGAAAAGGAACAGACTGCTCAGCGTCTTCCTGGTCGCTCTGAGCTGCTCTTCTCTCCCTGGCATGAGCCATAAAGACTGACAGTCTGCAAGGGGGAGAGGGCCCCAGTCTAGAGTTTGTGGGTTGCTTCAATGGCAGAGGTCTAGCTGCAGGATCATCCACAGTGGAAGAAGGTATTTGGTTTCCATGAATCCACTTATGGGCAGGAGGCAAACTGGGACAGAAGAGTGGGAGGAGGTCAGGAGACCTCGTGTCCGAGGCTCCACCAGCTCTGTTAGCTTAAGGCTGTAGCCTTCAAGCCATTGCACTATTGGGAATCATGTTCTAAGACCCAACACTGCCTCTGTAAGGACCCAGGTCCCTGAAATATTTTTGTAATCCATTGAAGGAGATGCTTATTATGTATTTATAGAAATAAATAAATGAAGCTGTGCTTCACTATGTGTTATTTATAAATATATATTAGGCATTATCATTTGAGGCTAGGGCTTTTGAGCAGCTTTAATCTATAAAGGGAAATAAAAGTCACGTAGGTAAAATGTTTTAAGGATTTTTAAAACAATTTTAAGCAAAAATAAGGGAAGTAATTAATGTTAAGCAGCATAACAGGGCCATGGAGATAGCTCAGTGGTCTAAGCACCTGACTGGCAAGTGCAAGGACCCAGGTTCGATCCCTGGTACTGCATGTTGTGCTGGCCCTGGAAGCCCAGGTGCACCAAGCTGGCCACAAGACCAGGTGAGGGGCACATGCCTGTAATCCCAGCACTGCAGAGGCTAAAACAGGAGAATCAGTAAGAGTCTGAGCTGTGTAGTGAGACCCTGTGCCAAATACATAAAAAACAAACAAAAAACAGTAACAACAAAAACCCAGCATAGTATTAAGCTCTCCTGCCTTCCCTGCTTTGAAACTGACAGTCTTTGTCTCTCCCATTTCCTACTTTTTTAAACTTCGAGAGTTTCTAAAGATTTCCCCATTTGTATAATTTGTTATCTGTACATAATCTTTTATGTGAAAACTTTGGTGTTCTTTAGTGGCCAGATGATCCAGCAAGGGACTTTTACAGTCTCTCTCTCTCTCTCTCTCTCTCTCTCTCTCTCTGTCTCCCCCCCTGTGTTTTCCTACCAGGGAAGGGAAAGCAGTGAGTTGTATTTCACACTATGATGTTGCTGATCTTGCATATTTGATAATAACAAATAAACTAATAAAGTAGTAGTATTTTTATAAATTTAGCAACCCAGTTCCTGTCACTTCTGAAGTGTATGTTTTATGTTTACCAGACTGCAAGCTAAGAGGAAAGACAGAGTATCTGTTCATATCTGTTATTGACCCCCCCAATGTGGGACTGAACCTATCACTGTGAGATCTGCAGCTCTTTAAATTTTCTGTTTTGAGACAGTTTCACTGAGTTACCCAGCCAGCCTTGAACTTGCAGCCCTCTTGTCTCAGCCTCCCAAGTAGGGAGGCTTGGGGCCACTGCTGTGTCCAGCTTTCATTCTTAGTTCAGACAGTTCTCACAGTATGTGCTGCTCAGTTCCAAGACAACCACATTTTCCAAGCCCTTCCCTTGCACAGCCAGGATGCCTGATGCCCGGTGCTCAGGGATTTGTCCAGTGCCTCCTGTGGGCTGGGATCCTGGATGCATTTGGGAGAAGCCTGACCACGAGTGTGGAGAGTTAGGGTGCATCTCACTTATCTCAAGCAAAGCATGATAGAGAAATTAAAACAGCTGAAAAGATAATTTCCCTGGGCTTTCTGTCACCTGGCTGATGTGCTAATTCACTTAACCTTGAGGGAGGTGGAGTGCAGTTTGGGAAATGAGTATGAGGGTCTATTTATAGCAGATGTTGTATCATTTTCCCTTGCTTGGGTGGTGCAGTGGTGAGCTCTGAAAAGCTCACCAAATTCCTATTTATGTGTTTTGCCATGGGGGTTGGAAGCTATGTGGCTGAATTTCAGGAGGTCAGCAAAATTGATGTCATGCAGCTATCGCTAAAGGATAATTTCTTCTCCTGTTACTTGAATTTTTATAAAAGCAGTAAGTAAGAGGATTGATTTCTTTAAATGTGCACCTAGGATGGGGTGTGTGGAATATTAAACACTAAGTTAGGGCATAGATGGGAAAGGAAAAGGACAGCTGACCAGTTCAGCAGCGTGGATCTCACATGTGGCTCAAGTAGGCTGTACCCTGCCCCTCATACCACTTTTCCTGAGCTCAACACCAAGGTCTTGTGGCCCTGACTATTTGCACCTGGCCCTGCGACCTCAGTCACATCCCTCTCTGCCCCCAGGTGCCATCTCGTGCCCTGGACCTTGATGGTCCTCAGGCTCTTCCACAGCACATCCTCTGTTTGCCCAAGGCCTGAGCACAGAACCTGCTCCTGGTGCCACACAGCTGGAAACTCTGGGAGGCTGAGGCAGTAGGATCACAGCCCACCCTGGATAATTTAGGAAGATTTTGTCTCAAAATTAAAAATTAAAAAAAAAAGAACAGGGAGGTAGCTCAATGGGAAGGTTGGGTTCGAATCCTAAGGACGTGCTCCTGGCTGACTCTCTGACTTCTTGTGGACAAGTGTGGTATCTCAGAGACACATGTCAGAAGGCTTCATCTAAGATAGATAGCATGGCCTCTGCCGTGGCTTCCTGTCACTGTGGCTTGTGCCCTCTTTGGGCCAGCCGGCTCCGCCCAGCTCTGTCTGTGCACCCCCTGTTTCTGGGGCTGTGTTGCTGCCCTGCCACCGCCTCCCCCTCAGCGTGGGGCCAGCAGCCAGATTGCTCCCAGGGGCTTAGGGATGCTTCCCCAGTAACTGGGAGCAAATCAGACCACCTGGTGAGGGCGAGCTTTGGAAGGCAATGGTGAAGAGGGCAGAGAAGGGTCTTCCTTCATGAGACCCAGAACGTTCATTCTGTGTGACGTTGGCTTGTCATAGTAATGTGACACATACTCAGTTTCATTACTAGGGAGCGTATGTTTGTATGAGGCTAAAACAAAGGAAATGAGGCAAGAAACCAAACAGAAATACAAAACTTTTAGTTTTTTTTTTTAAATTGAGACAAGGCCTTACTCTGCAGTCAGGCTGATCTTGAGCTCCTAGCAATCCTCGCCTGCCTCAGTCTTCTAAGTGCCTGGATTTCAGGCTTGGGCCATCACACCTGGTAGAAATTCTTTAATTTGTTAACAGGGTGAAATGAATAGTCAAAGACCATTTTGCTCCATTGTACAGGAGGAAAATGGATATTATATATTAATGTTTTGCTCTTAAAAATTACTAACATACCAGACACTCATATACACAACTGAGATAGCTATGGAGAAATGCAGGATGTGAGATTTCTTTTCCCTCATTAAAAATTTTCTCTCATTATGTAGTCAACTTGCTTCATAGAGAAAAAGCTGGTAAAAGGATGTAAAACTTCTTTGATTTATAAAAATAAATGAAATACTAAAACAATAAAAAAGAAATTCTCTGATTTATAAACTTTTATTTATAAATTCTTTGACTCATAAAAATAAATGAAACACTAAGAAGAATTTAAAAAAAAAAAGCCACTTGAGAGATCTCCCCCACTCAAGGAGCAATCCAGCCAGGGGTTTGGGAGCTAAGCAGTGGTCCTGTGGGCAGTGGTCCCATGGGCAGTGGTCCTGTGAGCAGTGGCTGGCAGGGTGCTCGGGAGCCTTGTAGAGGACCCTTCCCTGGGCCTCTGTGTGGTGGTGGCTTCCTCCTTCCACACCCTGGACACTTGATGCAGACCGAGACACACGTCTGCTTCCCAGCCTCCAGAGAGCGTGTAGTGCCTGCCGCGTAGACGCTGCTGTACAAGGCAGGACACAGGGCAGCTGGGGTTGTTTGTTCTAAATACTTGTTAATTGCAAAATTTCAAGCCCCATGATAGCACTGAAAATGCATAAAGAATGTCGTTGGCTGTTTCATTTGTTGTTTTCCTCAGTATTTTCTTTTAGGGTTTGAACTGAAAGATGTCTCTTTTTACATTTTATAATGATGTATTTGTGTGAATTTTTAACTGTATTTCATTTTGTTCTACTTTTTTGTAGAACACAATTAATTTTTTTATTTTTTATTAATTTTATTGAGAAACAAAAAGCAATGAGACAGTTTCAAAACAAGTTAGTAGGACAGTTACAACAATTAATACACTGCGTGTTGTTGTCTTCATGGTAGTTATTGAAGGTACAGGATGCAGACATGATATCCTGTCCAAACACTATTAGTACACATCTTTCTTCTCATTGAATTAAGAAAAATTAGCTGTATATCTATCCTAACTATTTTAGATATACAGATACAAAACGGTCCTTCATTTTTATCCCCCTTTCTTGTCACAATTGATTTATTGCTCTGGGAATTTTCTGTTGTAATATTCACTGAGGAATCATCTGTTTTATTTCATTTTATTTATTTTTATTTTGGGTACTGGGTGTCAAACTCAGGACCTTGTACTTGTCAGCAGGCCCCCGTGCCACTGAGTTGCACCCTTCACCCTCATCTGTTTTTTTCCTGATTCTTACACTTGTAGCCCTTGTACAAAATGCCCCCATCCTCTACCTGGTCATAGTGCTCTCTGTCCCATTGCCTCAGTTTACCTTGAACATGATGGCAAAAACCACTCCAGCTGCCACTGCAATGTTGCTTGGCTTTTGTCTTGTTTTGTCTTGTTTCAACAACCCATATGGCAGAGTGGCTACCTCCGTAAAGCCACCTTAAAGCCTACTGCAGGGACATTGCCCCGGGGAGCAACCGCTTCCACCCTCCGCTCCCCCACAGCTCTGTCCTCATGTGACAGGTTGACATGTGCTTGCATTGTTCATTTTCTTTGATCAAGTGTTTATTTCTCTTTTCTTTGTGCTTTGTGGCTCACCTCCAAAGTGCTGCTTTCTTCCATTCATTGCCTTGCTGAAAATTAATCTTTGTGACACTTGCTGGAGCTCCTCTTCCATCACACCTTCGGAACAGACTGGCCTATGTCCTCGCGGTGGCAATGAGCTCCGTGTAGCATGCTTCTTGGCTTCTGGTGAATAGCTCACCTGTACATGTCTTTCTCGCTAAGAAATTTAGAAATATAACTTATTAAGGAGACCTAAGCTTAAGGGGAAGAGCTGTCACTCTGAGACCAGGAACTGTTCTGTGTAAAAGTAATTTTGGAAAGACGCAGAGTGTGGCGGGGCACTCCTGCAGGGGCATGAGTGGCGCTCCTCACAGGTCGGTGGCTGTGAGGGGAGAGGGCTGAGCTCATGTAGATTGTTTCACGTATTAACATACGAATCTTCTAATTTATAAACTTTGAGACGGGAATGGGCAGGTTAAATAAATAGGTGAGGCTCATCGGGCATTAGAATTGCTCGGTTTCGTGGTCCTTTGGCGTGGTCACACTTGAGAGACAGAGGGTAGAATGTAAGTTTCTTTTTCCTCCTTACCTGTAAGACAATTCCAGGCTAAATCACCACTGCCACTGGGGCCTGACAGATACCGAGACCTGTCCTGTCCTGAGGGAGTTTTGTGTCTTATGTACCAGTCATTGCCATTAGCAACAGTAGCACTCTGGTTGGAGCTCAGCTCTGGAGAGAAAGCCAGACTGTGATAGAAAAGATGGCTTTTTAACGTGAGTCTCAACAAAACCCAAACTAAACACAATAAAGCCGCACAATGACTGTAATCAGCTCAGCTCCAGCCTAGGAGAGGCACCATGTCTGACTGCAAGAGCAGGCCACCTTTGAGACCCATTCCTGTCCCAGAGAGCTAGGAGCTTATGCGTTCCTGGATGGCGGGAGCTATGCCTTCTCTTTCTTTTTCAACTGTGCCAACAAAGCATTGCCTGGGTGCATCAAAAATAAATAATCAGAGATTTTTTTTTTTAAATCACATTGGAATGTTCATGTTGAAATTCGACCTGCAGGGATAGTGTTAGTGGGCTGAGAGCACTGGTGGCTCTGAGAACAACTGTTTGTAAGAAGAGGCTGAGCGTTAAGCAGTGCAAGAGTCAAATCTGGTTAGAAAAGATTTAATACCACACAAGGGAAATTGTCAGAAATCACTGGGGGAGCAGAGTGGTGTCTAGAAGCACAGAATGAGAAGAAGCCATGGAGAAGAGTAGCTGCTGGCTGGTTTTTTCTGTACCGAGGCTCAAACTCAGGACCTTGTGCTTGGCAGGCAGGTACTTATGGCACTGAGCTTCCTTCTCCTGGAGGGAAGAGACCACATGCCTAGAGAAGGAGAGCAGCCCTTGGACCCGGCTGAGGTGTGGTTATTGGAGACGTTGGAAGCTGGTTCTGTAGTAGTCAGGATGGAAGCCAGGCTGGAGAAGGAGAACAGAGTTAGACGGGGCAAACTGGAAGTTCTGGGGGATGCCACTTCTCTGAGAGCTCAGCTGCGAAGAGCAGAATCCTGAGGCCAGAGTCAAGGACCCCTTCTGTTCCCATGAGGACGGTGTGCTGGACACAAGGAGTGCCTGTGCGTGCTCCTCCACTTCTCTGTGGCCGGTCCCTTGGAAAGTCAGCGACTTTTCTTTCGCCTTGTACATTGGGCGCCACAGGTCATTTCCCCTGTTTGAATGGCAGAACTTCAGAACTTTCAGAATTTGGTAGGCTGTGGACAGGATGGCTGAGAAACTTAGAATCATTACTTGTGTCTGTTCAGAAGCCCAGGCCCTCACATTTACTGGAAATACACTGGCTCTCCTCTAACTTGCAAGCCACCCTAGCTTATAACAATGTTTGTGAATCCATGCACCTGATCCTTAAGAACTCAGTTAGAAAGAAATGAGTCCAGTCTGAGCTCACAGGATTCTGTGGTTATTTTCACCAATTGGGCACCATCTGATCTCTGCTGGTTTCCTTGGAGTCCTCTGCCTGCCTTGGTGTGTGTCCCCTTCGGGGGCTCGTCCTCCAGCCCTGGACCCCCAGGATTGTGTCAAGTTACTGAGCCCTAACGAAGCACTCCTGCCCACACTTGTCTTACAGCTGTTTTCTCTTATCTCCATTCAGTGGTGTGGCACATTTCCACTTTCAAGAATTGAAAAATCCATTAGTCTATTGTTGGTGGGAAATTAAATATGACTTCCTGTGGGGCAGTATACAGGGATGATCAAAATACAGTGTGAATGTTTAAATTAGAAATGTTATTATAGTAAAAGACACGTTACCCTCAGTCCCCTTCCAAATCCTCCTCTTTGCTCCAGACACACAGAACCCATCGTTCTTGCCGCTTTCTGAAGCAGTTCTGGAAGGCTGCTTTCGTGAGGATTTGCATGAAGTGTGATTGAAAAGCTGGTGAGTGCCACTGCCTCGGGCTGTCCAGTGGACAGGCAGGCAGGGGAAGGTGTCACGGTGTGTGCTCATCGAGTCACCGTGGGGCTTCTGGCTCTGCTCCAAAGTTAAATGACCATGAAAATTACCTTTCTTGATCCATTCAGAACTGGGATGCAGCCAGAAGAGCACAGCTAAAGATGTGACAAGGACCTGCAGGCCTCCTTCAGAAAGTGGCAAGGGGGTTGGCCCTATGGCTTTTACTGTTATAAAATCAAAGAAATGTATACATTTATTATACTTTTCGGTCACATTGGCAGAGAAAATAAAAATAGAAATCTTTATTACTGAAGTTTCCTAAAAACTACAGAAATACAGCTCATTTAGAGGGAGGAGACCAGTGGATTTATTTGAAACTGGTGATTTGGGATGAAATGGCTGCTGTGTTTGTTTATAGTATAGTGTTGGTATGTAATACAGTGTTGAAACTTTGTTGGTGTTAAATATAATTAAAATACGTAGTATTGTGTGATATGCACTCCCCTGACTTATTTATTTATTCAGCACAGGGTCTCACTACATGGCTTGGATTCATAGTGATTCTCTTGTCTCAGCCTCACCAGTGCTAGGATTACAGTTGAGCACCACCACCCCCGGCTTTGGTAGCCAGCTCAGTGCAGGGCCAGCACAGCATGCAGTACCAGGGATCAAACCTGGGTCCTTGTGCTTGCCAGGCAGGTGCTTAGACAGCCGAGCTATCTCCCCAGCCATTATGCATTTATTTATTTCAAATATTCTTCTACTCTGGTCAAGCTATTAAAGCCAGTGCTTGACGGTCATCCATCTGTGTAGTGCTTCCTGTGGGTTCCGCCTTAATGTCTGTGGTAAGTACTTTACGCACACATTCCTTGATAGCCACCAGGATTCTTGGGCAGTTCTAAAGTGAAATAAGTGTCATGATACAAAGAAAAATCCTATGAAAGCACTGAGTGTGCGAGTTACTGTACTAAGAGGACAGGCTTCTCACCGGAAGTGACCTTTGGGAAAAGACGCAAGGGAGGGTAGGAGCTGAACAGGGGCACAGAGCTGAGCGGAGAGAAGCAGGAGAGACTGCCCATGGGTCAGTTAGTGTGGTGGGGCATGCCTATAATGTCCAGCACTCTGGGAGGCTGAGGCAGGAGGATCACAAGTTAGAGCCCAGGCCCTGCAACTTAATGACTTAAAGAGGCTGTGTTTCAGAATGAAAAATGAAAAATGGCCTTGGGATGTGGCTCAGTATGAAGTACCTTGGTGTAAAGCCTAATTGCTTAGGATAGTAACTTGCATACTCCGTATTTTCATAGGTTTTTTCCTTCTGTCAGGACACTTATTTCAGTGCGGAACTGCCCAAGAACCCTGGTGGCTATCAAGGAACATGTGTATAAAGTGCTTACCACAGACATTAAGGCAGAACCCACAAGAAAGAAAAAGAATGAATGGCTAGCTTTCATCCACCCAGTGAGCATCTGTCTTAAGCGCTCATTTGGTGATAGGCACTTGGAGCTAGGAAATGCACTGTTTGATGATGGTTACTGGACAGTCAGGAAGTTGGTTGGTGTGTAAGTACTGAAATTGAGGTGTTCAAAGGATGCCTACCACAAGGGAGGAATAATCAAAGGTATTAGAGGTTGAAGGAAGGCTGGAGATTTATTTTGGGACAACGTATGTATAAGGAGACTTCTTAGTATTGGTTTTAATATTATGTTTTTAGATGTGTACTTCATGGCAGGCGTCTGGAGGAGGGAACCTGGAAAGAAAGAGGAAAGCGATGCTGGCAGTGTTTGTCTGCCGTATTCATGGTGAAGCGTGTATTCTGTGATGATGAAAAATGATTCCCTAGCTCTCAGGTCACAGACTTGCCCCTCCCCCTGCCCACTGCCATGCTCTGCTCTGGGTGGACCCGATGCTCTCTGCACAGGTAGAGGTCGCAGTGTGGAAGGAGAAGAGCTGCTCTGCTGGGTGCAGCCTCCATGGCCTGCTCCTGGAGCGTGGATGGGATCAAGTGGGGTGAGGCGAGTAGGGACCATGCCAAGACTAGACGGTGGAGAAACTCTGCCCCTTAGCATGTAAATAGGAGTGGACTGTAAACTACGTGCCACGCACCCTAAAGATAATGTTTAAAAAACAAAATTATTTCTGTACTCTTGAATTTTTCCTTTTTAGGGTTCCACATTTGTGGTGCGCAGAGGTCACGTTCCCCGTGAGGAGCTGCCACCTGCTCAGAACACTTCTCCATTCTCCGCTATCCCCTTTCCGCTCCTTACTCTCCTGGTTCCTTTCCCTTTTGTGGAAGATCTATCTTCCTATAATTATTTTAAAGCAAAGATTCATTATATATGGTGCCTGCGATTGAGACTGGATGTGGTGGTGTGCGCCTGCAATCCCAGTGCTAGGGAAGTTGAAAACAGGAGGATCACTACGAGTCCGAGCTGCATAGTGAGACCCTGCAGACCCTGTACTAAATACATTAAAAAAAAAAGAAAGGTAATATGGAAAATGAAATATTTTGTCTGTGGAACAAAAGCACAATAAAATCAGAAGGGACTAAATCTTTTATGTAAAAGTGAAAAATAAAATCGGACAAAGAATTAAGGAGGCTCAAATATCTAGACAATGAGGAATCTTTTATTTGGCTCCCTTATATTTTCTTGTACAAAGCGCTCATCGCCTGCTCCACTGAATGGCTGAAGTAAAGAGGGGTGAGTTTGAAACAGCACAAACCTACATAAGTTCTACAGTTCAGTTTCATACTTAGAGAATACCAAGCAATGGGGCTAGATTTGGACACTTTAATATCAAGTGTATGGGAAAAAGGAATCTAGGATATGTCTGTCAGGTTTGGACTTGGTATTCCACTTAGGCAAGATTCCAAAACCTAGAAATGAACTTAAAATAGTTTTACAAACACAGAATAAAAATTCTATACAGAGAAATATGATGCCTTTTGTAATGTAAATATGAGACTGAACTCTGCCCAACAAAGGAAGAAAAAGAACAGAAAAAAAAATCTGTTATAAGGAAAATATGAGCCAGCTGTTTCATTCACTGTGATTATTCAAGAAAAATTGTCTGTGCCATATTGTCTACAGTTAGGGTTATTTTTATGTTTGTGCATGGTGTAGGCACAAACATAAAAACAGGAACTTTAGGGAACACTGAAGAGTGTGAAGAGGTAACCCAAATAAGAGGAAAGAAAGAAAGCAGATCACGCGTGTTCAAGACATTAGAATGGTTCAAGCTGAAAGAGAAAGAGCTGGAAAGTGAGAAGTGTGGATCGTTGTAGGAGTTGGAATCTTTAGCTATAGGGATGCTGATCATTTCTTGTTTATGTGGTGGGGGAGGAAAAATGGGTGATGTGAAAGCAGAGACGTTTGGTGAACTAGGGAGGTGAACAAAGAGAACAGGAAAACCCTCATGGAAGGCTTTGCTAAGGTGGTGAATGGTTGTTTTTCCTTAAGATGTAAGATATGCATTCTCTTGAAAAATACTTAGCAGATGACTTGAATTGTCCGCCAGATCTGTGACTGTTATTTGAAGCTTACTAAAACATCTTTGAGATGGATTGTAAATTTAAATTTAAAATAAATGCAAAGAAGAGGTCTACAATGTTTTTATTTAGGAGACTTACAGAGAAGCCTTAGACAAATTAATGTAATTTATTTTCTTTCTTTCTTTCTTTCTTTCTTTCTTTCTTTCTTTCTTTCTTTCTTTCTTTCTTTCTTTCTTTCTTTCTTTCTTGGAGATATTTATTTTTCTCTGCTCCATCCATTCATCTTGCCTTGGATGTATTTATTTTTCAGAGGAGAAATACCCCAGGGACTGTTGCAGAATAAATGGGCAGATGGGCTGATTTCTTGCTTATTAGTTAACTGGAATGATTTGACTTTACTTCTTAAGGCATGGCAGCCACTTAAAGTGAGGCTTAATCATGAAAATATAATTTAAAATAAAGCTGTGGCTTCACTCCCTCCTCTTCCCACACTATTTCCAGGTTTTGGTGTTCTTAGATTTGGTGCCTTGCCTGCTCTCTCTAGCAAAATCTTAAGTAGACCAGTGGTTCGTTCCTTTTGTTCTTTTGTTATCAGAATTGGACAGATGTAACTGCAGGGTTCAGCAGGAGGTAGCTGGGAGAAGTCTCTCATTAAGGAAGAGCTGGGAAATCCCAACTGAACGCCCCTCCCCCTGTTATTGAGCCAGTGGAGAACACGCGATCAGTAAAACAGCAAAATTGCTAATATGAAACTCCAGGGTGTGCACACTGTGGCTTATTTAATACATGCTTCCCTCTTTTCTTTTTATTTTTTCTCAAAAAACAAAACAAAACAAAACAAAAAACCAGTTGTCTTTATTTGAGTCAAGCTTGGTGTGCTTTGAAGTAAACACAATTAGATGCAATTACTGCGTGACAGAGTTGTAGTTTGACTCCTCTATGAGACCAGTAAAACTCTTTAGAAATAAAGGGCTTCTCAAACCAAGGCATCGCAAAAGTCTGTGGCAGGAATGTTAGTGCTGTTACAAATGGATCTCAGTGCTACTCTGACTAATTAACAGTTCTCTTTACTACATGATTCTGGCAACATACGCTATTTGAAAACATATGCAATTTAAATTATAAGACTTGAGTTTTTGGAGGGAGAAAAACAGCATGTTTTGAATTAATTGCCCCCCTTCCCATATTTTGAATTGATTTCTAAATATAGAAGCTATCATAAGATGAAAGCGCGCCAGACTTAGGGTACTAACTGTCAGGACTTCAGTGTGAAACAGCGTGAGGTGGTCGATATGGGGCCTACAGGTCTGGTGGCAGCCCCTTCTGGCACTCCGCGGGGTTGGCCTTGGTCAGGCCTCACCTGCAAGGACAGTAAAGCCTCTCAAGCTGAAGGAAGCGCCAAGGGCAGCTTCTCCTGGAGGCTCTTGGTGCAAACTGAGGACCAAACTCAGGTAGCAAATGTCAAGCAGCCTAGTTTGGCTCCACTTCTCACTAGAGACATGAGCTCCGCCTTCCCAGTGGAGCTTGAGATGAATTGCAGAGATGACAAATGTCAGTCCTGTATCTCTGAGTCCTTTTTCTAGTGCCAGCTGATTTTCCTTCTCACCTTTACCCTGACACACTGTCAACAGAGACCCGTACGCTTCCCTGTCTAGTTCTGTTGGTGATGGGCTCTAGAATCTCAGGGGCATTTGTGTGGCTTCCCAGTCTCTCACTTAGCAATGAGTACAGTTCTGCCATGGCTGTGGGTTGGTCTCAAAACAGCTCCTTCTGTTTTCCAAGGACAACGATGCCAGTGAAAAATTGAAGGAGAGAAGGAAAAGGCTTTTTTTTTTTTTGTCTTCTTTCTTTTATAGTATCTAAATAGCCAAACACCCCGTAGTGTCCTCTTTCTGATAAGGGAGTGTTGATGGCCAGTGGAGCTGCTATAGATTCACCACCTCCTGGAGCTGAGTTAGAATATTCACTCAGGACTTCTAGATACATCTTTTTTTTTTTTTTTTTTTTTTAAATATCTATCATCTTTCAGTTACAGCATTTTTTTTTTTCTGTGCAGGGAATCATAGAGTGGAATAAAATTTTGGAGTTATTTTTAGAGAAGGGTCCTCGTTGATATTCACTATGCCATAAAATAGTGTCCCGTGTGAGGAAAACCATTGCACACTGTGGAATCCCAATACTGGTTCTACTTTAGCCCACACTAGACCATTTAAATTAGGTTACACTTAAGAAAACCTGAAGTCCCTTTCCTGTACTTAGAACACTACTTACTATCTCATTTAAAAAATTTGATAAGCCGGGCGTGGTGGCACAGGCCTGTAATCCCAGCACTCGGGAGGCTGAGGCAGGAGGGTTGTTGTGAGTTTGAGACCAGCCTGAGCTACAAAGTGAGCTTAAGGCCAGCCTGAACTGCATAGTGAGACCCTGTCTCAAAAAGAAAAAAAAAAAATTTGATAAATAGATTGCCAGGAACATGATGTAACTACCAGAATGAAATGATGTGGGCTATCATCCCAATCTTGTGTTCTATGGACTAAGTGTGTACCAAGCACGGCTGGATGTATACTAGGGTCACAACCTTAGAAATCATGGCTATAGTTTGTCTTTCTTGTTTTTGGAAATAAAAGACACAGATTCAGGTACCGTGTCTTAACTAGGTGCATTAAAAACAACTCTAAGTCAGCATGTGATCTCTATAGGCTGCAGTATTTTATCTTGTTGCGTATTTATCTGGTTTCTCAGGTTTAATTCCCTCAGAGCACTATTCCTGTATAATCCATTACAGACCTTGAGTCTGGAGTATGCTTTGTAGGGTGAGTGGCCTGGACTTAGAGTCTCCCTCCTGGATCCATCACTGATTGGGTGAGTGACCCTGGGCAAGACATGCTGCCAGTCCGGTAGCACTGAGCACTCTGGACAGCTCCTGCAGCCATCTGGCTCATTCTCTTGTCTAACTGGCCTCACCCTGTGGCTTGGGAGCCTGGAGGGGGGAAGCACAGGTAGACTGTTCTTAACCACCTTAAATACAGGGCCTGGGCTTCTTTTGAGTGTGTACCATTAGCTAGGTCTCTCGATCTGGTAGGTCACTCTGGGGCTGCATGCTCATCTTTTTTCCTATGAACTCATTCTTGTGTGAGTTGCCTGGGATGCCAACTCAGCTAACAGAATGGAATAAGTGATGCACCAGAAATTACCTGCAAAGTTCAGCAGGAGGAGTTGTGTTCCATAGGGGAGGTCTGGGTTAAATACTGGAACAGGAAAACCTTGACGGTGGGGAAAATTTGAAGATGGAAGCTGTGGCCAAACAGGAAATCAAGATAAATTTAATTTACTGTGTCACGAGTATTCCTTCCATTGACTAAGATAATGAATCTACTGCTTCTTTATTTGTTCTTAATAACATATTTTATACCATCTAATATATCAGAAATACAATTTGAACATGTAATCAACATTTTAGAATATAGAGCTATTTTATTGTTTATGTTTTTGTTTAGTTTATAGCCAGTTGGAGTGTTCCAGTTAAACTAATAATGACTAAGTGATTTTGTCTTGTTTGCAATCTATTCAATTGATTAAGAAATACACACCATTTATTGCGTGATTATCATTACTGGAAAGAACATATTGATGAGAAAATGCTTCAACCAATATAAGGTTGCCTCCTGTGGGTGGCTTTGATCTTCCCAGGGTAAAGCAAAAGTGGAAACAGAGTTTTCGATGAGAAGGGAGCACCTTTTTATGCACAAGGGCAAGAGTCTTTGGAGAACAGAACCTGGTGCTTAGCAGGTGAAATGCACAAGTACTATTTGCTGAAAGAATATTGACAGTTTTTCTGGGAAAATGTAGGAAATGTATAACTTATTGGATTTCTTTTTGCTTAATGGTACCCCTCTCCTTTTTCTAGCTTAAGCTTCTAGCTTAGGTTACTTTGGTATTGTCCTTGGGTGTATGAAATTCATTTTTCTATGGAAGAAATGTTTACAACAGCAGTTTAGAAATGAGCAAATACTGGTTGGGAGGTTTTAGAGCCGCGGGAGCCCATCAAGTCATGCATACCACAATTTCTAGGATCGAATGTTAACAAATTTAGGAAACCCAGACTTTGTCTCTAAGTTGGATTAACATCTACCTTTTAATTATTTTAATAAGTTTTTTATTATTCTAGATGCTAGGGGTCTGTGGCAGAAACAACTGCAGTGGCTTCTGCTTAGAGCAGAAAGATCCTTGATGGGGTGGTGTGGGGTTTAATGGAGTAGCACTTGGCTAGGATGTGTGAGGCCCTGCATTTGACCCCCACTCCTCACTGGAAAGAAAAGATTCTTGTCAAAGGATGTCTCATTTTGGGGTTTGCCAGGATAGAGGAGTGGTCTGCATTTATTCAGCTGTGAGAAAAGGAGATTGCAAGCAGTTAATTTGCTTATGTGATTAAAAAGACATGAAGATACTTTCTTTTTTTGGTACTAGGAATCAAATTCATAACCTTGCGCTCGCCAGGCAGGTGCCTAGGCCACTGTGCTATCTTTGCAGCCCGGCCCCTTAGGACCTGATGCTGTGCCAACCTGATGGGCTCTGGGGTGTGCGTCAGGCTCTGGTGGAGCACATTTCCGGGTGTGCCTGGGTGGGCCATGGAGCCACAGCTTTGGGGTCTGTATCTGGTCCCTTACCCTCTCCTCTCTTGCTCTGTCTACCTGCTGTTTCTCAGCCACTAAAAGCTGAGCAGCTTTGCTTCACCACACCCTTCTGCCATGCTGTCTCTCCCTTGGAACCAGGTGGCCTTGGCCTGGGTCCTCTGAGACCGTGAGCCTAAATAAAGCTCTGTTCCTTAATTGTGGGTGTCGGGTATTGGGTCTAGTCTTAGAAATGCTAATACATATGCTTTTCCTGAAAGCTCTGGTAACTTTTCCTTAATAACAATCTCATCACACTACATTTTAAGTATACAAATATATCCCTTTGCAGATCACCTTGAGTAAAACACTTAGAGACAGAGATGTACAGATGAATCTGAGCAGGAGTTGCAAATATTTGAACTTTGTTTTGAGAAGGAAGGCTCAAGAATGTTTTATAAGGAATAAAAGTATAATTATTTAGAGGTCAGGATGCAGTAGAAAACTTCAAGGCAAGGAGATAAAAAAGACTCCTGTTAATTAAAACAGTTCAGATAGGAGAGAAAAGAGGGAAATAGTTGAGAATGGAGAGTAAATACATCAGACATATTTCCAAAGTAGAAATAAAAGACTGTATTTACTCTGCATTCTCAACTACTTCCCTCTTTTCTCTCATATGCCAGAAGCAAGAAAGAGAAGATGGAAAAGGATGTAAGTGTTTGGGCCTTTTAATTTCTGTCCAAATTGATAGGTAACACTCTATAGCATTTGTACAACTGCGAAATGGTTTTCTAGGCCTAAAGAATTTGTATTATTACTGTCAGCAATTGTGTGGTACTTCATTATTTCCAACTTTTGTTTGTTGACCTTGAGAAAAAAAATGAGGCTCTGTAGTCTCATATGTCTCCAATGTCTATGTTTTCCAGTGGAAAAGGAAAAAGAAATTGAAAATGATGACAGCTACGTGAGATTGTGCCTGACATTGAATCATGAGTCATTTAATCAGCCCAGTATATCCTCTTTGAGTCATTTTTTCCCACTTTAAAATGTAGTCTCACAGATTTGAAGACTTTCAGCAACTTTGAAAAACAGTAGAAAATTACATGGGGAAAAAATAAGAGTGATCAGATCATAGACTCAAAGAGAAACAGAGGGTGTTACAGCCTTGTGGTAGTATATTTGCTTAGCATACACCTGGGTTTGAACTCCACATGAAAATAGGAGCAGAGACAGAGAGGGAGTAAGAGATAGAGACACAAAGAGAGAGACAGACAGAGACAGGGACAGAGACAAAGAAGGACACAGAGACAGAGAAAGACAGAGACACAGGCACACAGAGAGAGACAGAGATAGAAGAAAAGGGAAGAAAGAGAGAGGAAGACAAGTCCAAGTAATTACTTAATTTGTAGTGAGCCGCACTGTCAAGTTAGCTATAATGTGGAAATTCAGACCCATGTGTACGGACTTTCAAACCATTGCTCCTACTGTATGCTTTAGTAATTCTGCAGTGTATGTATAAAATCATACAGGAACCACAAACGACCTAGAATAGCAAAGGCCATCTTGGCCAATAAAGACAAGGCAGGAGGCATCACAATTCCTGATTTGAAATTATACTACAAAGCCACTGTGATAAAATCAACAAAATAGACTTCAGGATCAGTGGAATAGATTAGAAGATGCAGATGCATCTACGAAAACACTCAGCCATCTGATCTCTGACAAAGGGGCTACACAAGCTCACTGGGAGAAAGATAGCCTCTTTAACAAATGGTGCTGGAAAACATGGCTTTCTACATGCCGAAAACTAAAACTTGACCCAGCTCTATCACCATGCACTAAATTAAAATCAAAATGGATTAAAGATCTAAACATTAAAACAGAAACACTCAATCTCCTGGAAGAGAAAGTAGGAGGAACTCTTGAAGACATAGGGGTAGGTAAAGAGTTCATGAACAAACATATATTCGCACGGGAAGCTCTTGAAAGAATCAACAACTGGGATCAACTCTTCTTAAGGAGCTTCTGCATGTCAAAAGAAATTGTCA
>PVKA01013775.1:42037-54259 GCA_004027165.1 Ctenomys sociabilis | reverse complement strand
CTGCTCAGCCTCATGGAGAAGCTTGTCCTGTTGACTTTCCTGATGGGAACTCAGCTTTCCTCATGGCTGGAGGAGCTCGGGACCTCACAACTGCAGAGAATGGCCGTGATACCTTTGGGAGAGCTCTGGTGTTTACCTTGAGCCCTGCATCCTAGCTCCAGTTCAGATCCCTCAGCCTGCTAGCACAGATCCTTCATTCTGCTGGCATCGACTTTCTAGCTTCCACAGCTGACCTTCAGGCCTTTTCCAGCACTTATCCATGAAGTGGGTCTGATTGAGACTTTGTTGTAGGCTCTAGGCCTCCAGTTAGACTTTTTTGGAGGCATTGTTATGAGCTCTAGATTTTCAGCAGGACTCATGCAGGGTATTTGAATCGAGGTCCTCCGCTGGAATCTTTAGTGTTTTGTGTGTGGATAGATTTTCTGCACTTCTTATATATGATTCTCAGGTGATGCATTATAAAATAATATTATAAAACATGTCCTATACTATATTGTTCACCTTGCAAAGACCCAAAACTACAACAAATGTGTCAGAAAACATGTGAAATATTTTGATGCATGATTATATTTAACTGCCTTTCTTCCTTCCTTCCTCCTTCCTTCATTCTTTCTATTACTTCTTTCATTCTCTTTCTTCCCTGTATAACTGGAGAATGACAAAATTAGCAATTCTTTTTACTTTTTGTGCAAGTTTTGGTCTTCAAAAATATATTGTCTCAGAGCAGGCTGTATAGCTCAGCGGACTAAGCACTTACTTAGGTAAGCACAAGGGCCAGGGTTCGATCCTTGGTTCCGCATGCCACGCCGGCCCCCACCCTCAGGTGCGCTGAGCCGGTGATGGAGTCCGGGCGTGGTGGCATGCGCCTGTAATCCCAGCACTAGGGAGGCAGAAAGCAGGAGGATCGCTGTGAATGTGGGCTGCATGGTGAGACCCTGTACAAAAAAGAAAAAAAAAGAAAAACCTAAAAATATATTGTCTCTACCCAGTACCTATTTTCTAAAGGATCACTATATGTTTCACTGAATTAGTTTGTCTATCCTTGCACAAAAGCAAATCAGTATCAAGCCTGTCTGATGTTTGTGTGAGGTTCCTTGGCCACTAGCCAAGATGTAAAGCTTGCCAGGCTTTCTGGAAGCTATCTTTGGTCTCTGAGGATACAGCCTACTGTGATTTGTTTAATGATTTTACATGTGCCAGACACTCTCTAAAGGTATTGTAGATTCACTCTTACATTAATTAGTTTCACATTCCTGGTCTGATTTCTTTAGTTACCAGTATGCGCACAAAGAGGTTCTGCTTCCTATTGTACTGCAAACTATTATGCCTGTGCTGGAAACTATCTCTCTGGGAAAGAAAAAAAGTAAAGTTAGTCTCACTAACTGCATCAGCATTTTCACATTTGGAAGCAAAGTTATTTTCCTGTAGCTTACTCACCTGCCCATTTTTTCCTAATATTTTTTATTAAAATGATTTCATTTCTTGGTCTGGAGTCTAAACAGGAATAATTATTCGTTAATTCCTCCACCATTAACTTTGAGAATCTCTTACTTGGTGCTTAGGCATTTGGTTGAAGGTATATAAATTTCAGAATATTTCACATGCTTTTTATACTTATTTGAACATTTCTGTCTTCCTGAAAATCTTTGGGTTTTGTATATGCAAATATGATCAGCAACATGCATCAGATGGAACAGAAAGTTTGTGATTGACTCACAAGAGGCTTTGATCTGCTATGTCTATCACTTTTCCAATGAAGTTTCAATGGCAAAATTACTTCTTTCCCTGTTTTGTTAAAAACAGTGATTTGGAGTAGGAAGCCTGATGCTTGGATAACTTATTATGCTCACAAGGGTTTCATTAAAGTTAGTGTTTTAATATGTGAGAACTAAGGAAAAAAGAATAGTGTAATCTTCTGATGGTGCTTTGATTAATCACATTTCCAGTCCTGGGAGGTAGCGCTGTAATTAATTTGCTCTTAAGTATACTAAACCATATCCTGGAGATATAAAAGTGATACCTCCTGAAGTGGCCTAGTTGGTTACCAAAATATAATGAGGAACTTGTGAAAATCCCATCATTATATTGACCCCTGCTTTGCCATTTTTTTCTCTCACTGCTCTCCTATTATATAACTATACTGATGAATAAGCATTATGAGAATATATATACTGGCACTGAAAATCTGTAGTTGAATGTCAGTGGGGACACTAGATCTTCCTGGGAAATTTCTTTTGCTCAACAGGCAGCCAATTACACTGTTGGACTAAGGAATATAAAATAAAAAACAACCTATGTGTGTACTTCAGTATTAAATTATTTTTATTCCAATTAAATGAAAATGTTAATCATGAAATCTCATGAGTGAACATACCTGCTGAAGAATTTTCTTTCACTTCTAATTTATTTCATTTTTCTTTATTACATTGATTTAATATTGAAGTTAATTCATTAGGGAAACCACCAAGATATTAATGTAAGGCTTTAAGTTATATAAAGAGCTCTGTCCAGGGAACTCGTACATAGCAAACAATTTTAATTAAAGTAATAGCACTGGGGAAACATTTGAAAATATGTGAACACTGAGCTTGTTGAAAGGAAAACTCACATAGCTATGGTCAAGTATTATTTCTTCTACACATATGTACAGTGAAGAAAACAAAGTATATTATTTTCTATTATACTCAAATATACCTTCAAGAAAAAATTTATCGTAATGTGAATGTTGTCCATATATAATACATACACAATGTATTATTTTAATTATTTTTTAGACACATAATACTTTTGTTGCAGTAGATGGGACTTCTGTTAATAATTTACTTGTGAACTACAGAGCAGGAAAGACTACCATTCACCTAAGAATACTTACTAATTCTTAGTTATAGAAAAATATTATTTTTCATATTCAGATAGATTGTTCCAGTAATTACTAAATTCTACAATTTAAATATAGGTAGTTACAAAGTTCCAGGACCTATGGAATGATTATCATGCTGGACTGGGAGGATAGTTCTGCTGAATGAATAATTAATACAGACAGCCTAGAAAAGAGATTTTCATAAGAAAAATAATAAACTCCAGAGAGTCAGAGTTCACAGTGTATTCCAACAAGTTAGTTAAAACTGATATCAAGATGAAGGAAAAGCCTAAATGATAAAAGAATGGAAGACAAAAATATAAAAGTAGCTGATATAAGTTAATTCAGAGTTTAAACCATGATATCATGAGTATTTCATTAACAAATTGGTAATCTTACACTTTTGTAAAACTGCTTGATTTTCAAGCATTATATTTTATAAAACTATCCTGCCACCCAAGCAATAGAGCTTGTATCTCCTACTTCGAGCCAGATGTATTTGGGAAATGAACTCTGGCTTCTCTCCAGCCATACCCTTCACCAGGGAGTAGTACCCACACATTTTCTTGTGCCACTGGAGACATAATTTCAAGCCAAAATAATGCTGAATCCAGGGCCTGGGACCATTTCTGTGTCCTCTGGAGTTCAGACCATTATAGAGGCTGAATGCTATCCCACAGGGTTATTCAAAGAGCACCTGTTTGTGGTCACATAGGTTGCAGAAACAAAGACTGGGCAAGAGGGCTTGAGAGTGCTCACCTTGGTTGTCATCATGACTGGCTGCAGAGCTGCCAACCAGCTTGCAAGTGCTCCTGTGGGGTGTTTGGGCAGGCCACGGAGGCATAACTTTGGGACCTCAACCCTTTCTCTGACAATGTTCTCCAGTGATTTCATTGTTGGCTTTCGTCCACCTTATCCTCCCATCATTCTGTTCCTGCCTTAGAACCAGCAGAAACTTCTGAAAGCATGAGTTAAATAAATTGTGGGTGTTGGATATTGTGTGTCCCAATAAGAAAAACCTGAGTAATACCGGGATGGATTGCAATATTCTGTTTTGGCAGTGGAACAGACTTTTAAAGACACTCATAGATATCTCAACCCTGGCTGGTATTAAACATCGTACAGGTGTTTCTCATTTCATGACCTGCATAATGACTGTTCAGACTTATGACCTACTGCTCAAATTTATGACATGTATTTCTAGTACAGTGGTGGATATCATGATTCTAGCCTATCTAAAGCTGTGTATGTGCTGTCAAGATTCTTCTCTATATTTTGAAGAACTTTGGTGGTAGAGAATTATGAAAAGAATGCTTGAGTATTTTTCTCTAGAAATTATTTACACTGCAGAGACACATTTTTTAGTACCTGATGTAGATTTTTTTTATACTGCTACAGTAAACAAAATAATTTCACATTATGCTAACACATATAAAGGGCAATTAGTCCAAAGTGATAACAGAAAATGTTTATATTTTAAGAAATGTGAAACATAAGTATGTTTGGGTGCAATAGTAACTAATGACTTAAATTCATCATATTTAAAATTCTAATAACACTAAACCTGCAAAAACGTCTTAGCATGACTTTCAGCTTTTTCCTATTGTTACTCCTATTACATATGTTGATATTCTTTCTGTTTTTTTAAGCTAGTCTCTCAGTTTCATTTTTTTTTCTATATTTAGGACAGGGTATACAGGGTCTCACTAGGTAGATTGGAGTTGTAGTAATTCAGCTTAATTTTTGTTATAAATTTTAAAAATCTTCATGGACATTTATTTAATTATAATGTATACAACTTATAAATGACTTACTAACTTTTAGATATGAATGAGAATGTCAAGATTTGACTTACCAATTAATTTTGAAAATACAACTTGTAAGAGCCTGTGAGACAGCCCAGCAGACTAAGCACTTTCTTAGGAAAACACAAGGACTGGAGTTTGACCCTTGGTACCACGGCCACACTTGCCCCAGTCCCTGGCCACGCTGAACCTGCAACAGAGACTGGACATGGTGACCCGTGCCT
This sequence comes from Ctenomys sociabilis, assembly GCA_004027165.1. Taxonomy (NCBI): domain Eukaryota; kingdom Metazoa; phylum Chordata; class Mammalia; order Rodentia; family Ctenomyidae; genus Ctenomys; species Ctenomys sociabilis. The sequence goes on along the minus strand of PVKA01013775.1, from coordinate 49,370 downwards.
ATAATCCCAGCACTGGAGAGGCTGAAAACAGGAAGATCACTATGAGTTCAATCTGCATGGGGTGACCCTATATCAAATACTTGAAAGCAAGCAAGCAAGCAAGCAAGCAAGCAAGCAAGCAAGCAAGCAAGCAAGAAAGAAAGAAAGAAAGAAAGAAAGAAAGAAAGAAAGAAAGAGAAAATACAACTTGTAGCCAATTAGCTAATGCAATAATAAACACTAGCTTATTTAGCTATATTTAATTTTATAGGAAATTATTATTTTGTAGGTACTTTAGATAGACTTTTATTTGCCTAATAAACTTTTTGAAAGGCTTAGATATTTTTATATCATTGTCAATTTTAGATTTTATGGCATGGAAATATAGTGTATTTCACAAATGGTATAGTTTGTGTATAGATGTCCACCCAAAGGCTCGCAAGTCATGGGTCAGGCATCTAGAGCTTCTGATTGACTCATGGTCAATGGGTGAAAGTCGATGTGTGTGTATGCTGCTCACCCAGGCATGGGCAGCCTGCGTACAATATAAAGGAGGGTGAGAAAGAGGCTTCTGCTGCTCCTCCCCTTAGCACTGGCTGCTTTTGCTATTTTCTTCTGCCATGGTGGCTGTGCTCTTCCACATGCCACCTTGTTTAGAGCCAGCTAATTATGGACTGAAACCTCCACAAAATGTGACCTACATAAACCTTTTTTCCCTTTAGTTTGAGTGTCAGGTATTTTGTGTCAACAATGAAAGGACATTGCCAGTCCTATGTATAACTCACTGCTGTTGTGGACTACAGGGCTATATTGGAATATTTTGCTGAAGTCACACACCTACAGTATCTAAATGGTAATAGAATATCCTTCTCTGACAAAACTAAACAAAAAATCAGGATACAAATGAAGGACTATTTTGTATCTGTACATTCAAAATAGTTAGGATAGATATACAGCTACTTTCTCTTAATTCAATGAATAGAAAGATTTGTCCTAATAGTGTCTGTGGACAGGACATCATGTCTGCATCTTGTACTATGAGTAACTACTAAGAAGACAACAATATGCAATGTATTAATTATTGAAACTGTCCTACTGATCAGTTTTAAAACCGTCTCATTGCTATCTGTTTCTCAAAATTATTTTAAAAAAGGAAAAGAAAGCAACCAAGAAAATGAGTTATTGGTCAAAAGTTAAAAATTTAATTATTTTTCACATTTATCTTTCTTGGCCCTTACACATGAGTGTCTTGTGGAATTCCACTAATTATTGAATGTGATGATTTTTTATGGTTTCTTAGGAGAACAAACTCAATATAAAATGATCATGATTGTAGAGCAGATGAAATAGGTAGGCTTTTGAGGCTCAGAATTGGAAGAGTTCAAACAGCCACATCTATGCATATGTGGTGCAGAGGGGAAGAATCCATTAGGAGTCAGAAGTCAAAGGCCTGGATGCTCTGGCAGAGGCAATAGAGCAAGTATGTGTCAGAAAGCCAAGGAGCCTGTGGATGCTGAGGGCTTGGCCAATATCCAAAGGCAATGGGGAAATGGGGTCCTTCGGAAAAAAAGCAAATGTGTCTTGGGGTTTCCCCACTCCATTTTCTGGCGTACATGTCCATCATCTACAGATACTCACAGAATTCACAAATCTTCTAAACAGTTTTTGCTCAGTTCAAGTTAAATATTGTCACCAGTAATCACATGTGGTCTTCATAACATTACCTAATTTTACCAACAAACATGCCTTTGCCTTTATGTTGCATCATTTCGTCCTTCTTTCTGTAGTTAAACAACCTGGATTTGCACAAAAAAAATTGTTAAATCTATAGGCCTTAGTTACTTTTCTCTTCTGAAGCATGAACGACATCAGAGACTGAGGCATGGCAAACCTGGCTGGAAAAGTACATCTGACTTTGATGACAAGATTCCAGAACGCATGTACAGATCTGTTCCCAAGCCAGTGTGCATGAGCCCTGGAGCAGGTTTTAGTAGGATGAGCTAGATCTGACATATTCTGAGGTGGGAACCCCAGAACAACATCTGAGGAACTCAATATAAGAGGTCTCATGGAGTTACTAGAGATCTTGACAATATAAAAGGACCCAGAGTTTGAGAATGGCTTGCTATCATGGCTTTCCTCATGGCTGCCCACCCTGATTGCACCAGGGTTTATTTTTTTCTTTTAATTTTGCTTGCTTTTTTTCTCTTTTAGTCAGCTCAAGCTAGGTTTGCAAAGCCAGTTTCTCTTTAACTCATTTCCATTTTCAAATTAATTCTCCCACTTTGGGTTCTTGTTTCATCCAATTGCTTGTTTGAGAGGAAGAACTGGAAATGTAACTCCAGAAGCAGCTGTGAGCAACCCAGAACCCAGTAATTGTTATTTGGTCAGACATTTTTAGAAGAAGCTACCCATTAACAAAAATAACACCTATAGTTAGAGAAGGAAAGTTTCACGGTAGTTCACAGTTAGTAGAGATTTCAGTGCACATTTGGGCGGCTCCAAGGCATCGCACAACAGAAACATTGCGGCAGGCAGGGGGCAGCAAAGTAGAAGGTAGTAAGCCGGAGTAGAGCAGCAGCCGCCCGGCTCTCCCTCTCATTCCTTCCAGGCTGCCTGCTTTTCTGATGCCACCACTCACCCCCAGGGTGGGCCTCCCTATTAGTCACCCTCAGAACTATGCCAAATCAGTCAGTGGATAATACAGTAGTCACACATCCTTAATCCCAGCTACCAGGCTAGGACCTGGCCTAGCCTTAATCTTCTAAACAAGTGGATGGTGAAATGTTTAAACAAAAGAGAGCAGGAGAAGCTTTCTGGAGCATCCAGGGAGGTCAATCTTTCTCTCTTTTGGGAGTAAAGAAGAAAAATTCTACTGGAGAGCTGGTTCTTATTTGGCTTTCAAACAAAGGAAGGAATATCGAGGCAAGCACAAGAACTGAGGAGGACCTTGGGAGTCAGTTCAAAGACTTCTTTACGTAGTAAATTTTTCCAATTAGGAGGACAGTCTTATCTCTAAAGTTGGCAGCTTTCTTGTTGTGGAATATGGGATGTCAGCAGCATCTGCTGTAGTATCTGGCAGAAACAGGGTACAAGAAAAAAAGAAAGTCCACAAATCTCTGGGAGCTGATGACCTCTATACAATCTGGATCTTTAAGCCTACTGAAACAATGATGGCTTACTCAGAATGTCAGGTCCTGGGAATGCCTAGGGTAGTTAGACTCACTTGGTCACTGAGAGCTGCTTCCCTGTTTTCCTCCACACTCTAACAGTCACTGTCCTTCTGGTTCAGAAAGCTGACAAGCTCACTTTAGACTGAGACCTAACTGTCCAGATGCCACAAGCTGTACTGGAATAACCTGTTCTAAAAAAGTGGCCCTCCTGGCAGACACAGGTTATATCATTTTTAAGGATACAAGTAGCTCTGTTAGGCTAGACATGGTGTGATCACCTTGGACAAAACCATTTTGGAGAAAGGGATGAACCACTCGTGGCTGCTGTTTGGAAATCTGCCACCAAGGACACAAGGCAGCGCAGTCTGGAGGCATAAGCCTCCTCTGGGATCCGGTTGTCAAGCATCATTCCATTCACAAAAGAAAACTTTATCTACTACTCCCAGAAGATCCATCTTAGACAGCCTGACACACCCCTGCTTCATGCTCGGCAAGCTGAAGTCACAGTACTAGCATGCCTGAAGCCAGTTAAGACTTCATTGGTTGTGTCACCAGCCCTGACTTTCTATTCCCTAGCCACACTGAAATGAAATTCCAAGGGTCCCTCTGTAAAAATCATTCCTAGATATGGACTACCATTGACATATAACATATAGGCCACAAGAAATATAACCCTACATAAATAGCTTATAGCTAGTTAAAAGACCATCCGTATTTGTAGACATTTCTGCACATGCATATAAATCAGGAACATATTAGCCATCTCTGCAAGCATCGAATACACACCTAGGGTTGCTGAAAATTTCCCTGGACAGCTCTTCAGAGGCTTACTCTAGAGAGACAGTGCACTGTTCTGACTGACACCGGGCAGTCCGTGCACACCTGAAGCCTGAGGACATCATTCACAGGATTGTGCCACACCAGCTCTCTTAGATTTTTGTGTCTCTTCAGGCTGTTTGCCTCAGTCCTTGCTTTCCTGCCTTCCTGCTATCTGAGATTTTTTCTTCTTTAATTTGTACCGATAGTTGCTCCAACAGCCTTGAACAAGCAATCAAACAATTGACCGAGATTTGACAAGTGTCCAGGACATGCTGGACACTCTCTTAGATCAGATTATTTCCCTCACTCACTTACCAGAGTAATGTGTCAAAACAGATCAGCCTAAATTTTAGCTGGACCTTGTGTCAGAAGATCCCGTGTAACATGCCTAGCACAGATTTGCTGGAGAAACCAATAAAAGGGGTGATGTAGCAGGAAATGCCCCCTAGCTTCAGTTCCTTAGTTACCCTTAGGTAATAGTTTTCATTTCATTTCCAGTTGCTCTTGTCTGTTAGAAATGGCTGGTCACTATGATGAGTGGCTGGTCACTGATGCACAGCTGGTCACTACAATGTGCCTTGTATAAACCAATGCCCAGCTGACCAGCCATTCTACCTCCACATTTCCTGCTTGTGAATCTCATATATGCCCTGGACCACCAGAGATCTGGGTCTGACATTCTGGGAATGATTCCTTTCACTGCCCACTGGATGTAAAGAAATCTGCCTCCTAATCCTGCCCATTGTCTCACTGTTTCTCCTTGCCATTGCATTGGAAATAATTTACAGGTATTACATCCAATAAATTACATGTAACTTACATCTAATTCTCCCTGAAGTTCCATCAGCGTTTTCTTCATGTATTTGAAACTCTATTATATTGATAATTATTTAGAGTTCTTACATTTTCTTATCATGGTGAAATCATTCTTTTGTGTTTAGTTTTTCTCTCAAATTGTTATCATTTTGTATTGCTTATAGCCATTCACTGACAAGTTCTGTTTTCTCTCTAGGATGTTTATGCTATTTGTATTTAATTGGGTCATATTATTGGTTTTATGTCTATCATTTTCCTTTATTTTTAATACTGTCTTCCTTTCCTTAGCTTCCTTTCTCTTTTTCTGCATTTTCTTTAACTTAGTTTTTCCTTTATTTATTTATATATTTTGATTTTTTATGTTTTTTAGTACAGGGTCTATAGGGCCTACAGGGTCTCACTATGTAGATCAGACTCATAATGATTCTCCTGTTTTCAGCCTCTGAAGTGCTGGAATTACAGTTGAGCACCACCACACTCAGTATCTCTCTTTTTTTTAATTAGTATTTTAGCTTATTCCTAATTAGTTGCATCCATGCTTGTTATTTTCAGGGAAGACATTACAACTCTCTCATTGGCTGGCGTGTACCTAGCCTGATGTTTGGATCCCCAGTTCTAATTCTCAGGAACTACATGCCCAGTTCACTTTCACATTTTTGTCAGTTGGTATGAATGTAAGCTGACTTTGCCGTGCCAAAATAAGGAATACTTTATGCCCTGAAAAAAAAAATGGCAACATAAAAATATACATTCGCTTTGCAAAATTCTTCTCTCTCTTCTAAATTCCAAATTGCAAATTGTTGGGTCAATCAGTCTTTGAATTACTTCTGAGTTCTGTGTATACTGTACAGCAGATTTCATAGAGGTTGACACCTTCCAAAACTCAGCCACACAATATTAAATTCATAGCTCAGGAACATTCTCTTCATGAGATTTTCAGCATTGTATGTATAAATCTTTACCTGACACATTCAATTAAATATAAACAAGACCTCAAATTTTACTGAAATGACAAAATGAAATGAACAAAGAATTAGCAAGAGAAAAGGAACACACAACCATCAGCTGCAAATGCATTCTGCTCCTCACTTTTCCACCTGCATAAGAGAAAATATTCACGAACCTGTTAGTTGGGAGGAAATTAGAAAAAGGTTGGTTTCTTAAAATTTTTCAGCTGTCTTACAGTTTTACTTTCTGTTTCTTCAACCTCCAAAGGTATCTACTGAATCGCCTACATACAGAATCAGCCAAAAACTGTACACTCACTTCAGCAGTTTGCTGGACTAATATATGTCTGGAAGTTAGTGGACATGAGTATGAACATCTCTTGTAATTAAAGAGGCCAAAAGTAACGTGTATTAATCATATGACGTCTCAATAAATTTACTAGTGACAAAGTGATAGAAGTTTTTGTTTTCTTTTTTTTTGTCGACTCTGGATATCAGCTATCAGATCTGTTTTTTTCAGGTAAAATGTTGAAATAGAAATCAGAGAAATTTTTTTTCTGGAAGCAGCCATATATTTTGGTTTTTGGTTTTGTAGCTTTCATGTTAGATACTATAAATTTCTTCCTTTACCTTCCTAGAATTTGTGTGTTTGTTTCATTAATTAATTTTAGATTTATTATAAACCTTGAATATGTATGAAAAATATGTAATTCTGAAAGTAGTTTCTTTATAAAAATAATATATATATATATGTTTAAATAAAAACTTACTATTTTCAAAGAAATTTAAACTTAAACAAAGTGAATTTCAATTCTACTAATAGTGAAATGAAGTAGTTTCAAAATCATACTTTCATTATTAAAAATAAAAGGATACTCACCGTCTTATGCTTATTTTCTAGGGATAGCTAGAATTACTGAGAATATGTATTCTTTACACTTTTTTGTTTCCTTCCTATACATAAAATTATATTTTTCTCTGAAAAGTACTAAATGTAAAAATCCATATTCTCTGTTGTATCTTGTTTTTTTCATGTAAGTTGGAAATTTGGAACATTTTTAAATAGTTTATATATGTCTGCTGAATTCTTCCGACTGTACATAGAATGCCCAGCGTAAATATAAGGGAATTGATCTAATACCCATTTATTATTAAACATTTGTGTTCCTTATACTAGTTATTATATATGTGCCTTAAGGAATGCCACAGCCAAAGTTCTTTGTACAAATGTATGAAAAACATTTAAAATTAATTTTTAAAGTGTTAATTTCTGAACAAAACTGTGACCTTAAAAATATCACATTTTAAAGTTGATCAGTCTGAAGTGTAAGAAAAAAATCATTAATTGTATATTTTTCTTTATGTGCTAATGAATAAGAGAAAATTTAAATATATCTTCACTTGATTTTGGTGTTATCTTTTCATAATGTTTCTTTATATCATCAATTTAAGAACTGTCTATCAGTTACCTGCCAGAACTTTTATTTGTTTTGGAGATGAGATTTTTGCTACATGTGCACCAAATGTTTATCTGATTATATATATATATATATATATATATATATATATATATATATATATATATATATATATATATTT
>PVKA01013775.1:0-41937 GCA_004027165.1 Ctenomys sociabilis | reverse complement strand
TATCATCATATTTGTTGCTAGGATTACCAGCTATTGGCATGCAAGACTGATAAAACAATTGAACATTAACTTTTTCTTTCAATAAACCTTAATATTTTCCTTGAACTTTTTATTTTTAAAGAGCATAATAATGAGATACAACTTTAGAGATGATACACATTGAAAGATCAAGATGAAAAATATATATCCAGGATAGCTGAGATGATTATATACTGATTTCTATCAATTTTTTAACAGTAGTATTTAATGTTTAAAATTTTAACTTTGGGTGACTCTATGCAACTACCTGTAATACGAACAACTAAACTGATTATAGCAATGCGCAAAATTATATATATATATATATATATATATATATATTATTAATTTTAATGAGAAAGAAATAGCAATAAGACAGATTCAAAGCAGGTTGGTAGGACAGTTACAAAAGTTGATACATTGCATATTGTTGTCTTCATAGTAGTTTTTCAGAGTACAAGATGCAGACATGATCTCTCGTCTAAACAATATTAGTACAAATCTTTCTTCTCATTAAACTAAGAGAAAGTAACTGTATGTCTATTCTATTTTATATATACATTTTTTTTCCACTACAAAGTGGTCTTTCATTCAGATCCCACACTTTTTGTTTAGTTTTGTCAGAGATGGGTACCATTGCTGTTGGAGAACTATATTTGGAGAAGTCCTTAAAGGACCTTTTCATACTTGATGCCAGTTCAAATATTGTAGGTACTTGAATTCAGCAAAATAACTGAACATCGTCCAATAATCCATAATAGTAGTAGTTTATCAGCAGAACTGGCAGCTGTCAGAAGTTATTGACTTGAGCCTTTTACAGCTCAGCATATTAATATGGCATTACTTTTATCACTCAAGGCTACACTTTTCTGCTACATGGTTAAGATCAAGTTAAAGGAAGACCAATATAAGTAAAAATGCAACTTTTGTATCTGACAAGGTCAGTCAAATCCCCTCAGGATTTACCCTGAAACCATGCGCAGCAGCTTGTAGATCTTTTGTCAGTGTCAGCCATCGGGATGAGTCAGAGCCATTGCTTCACCAATTTACTCTCTGAAAGCCTGAGAGAATTTTTTCTCTTAAGATGATTTCCCTTAGGAACACTGTACGTCATCGATCATGTTCCTCTGTAGCACCATAATCTCCTTGAACAGAAAATTTGGGACACCACTGAATTACAGGATGTCACAGCACAGGTTCCCTTATGTCCTGAGTCTTCACTGTATATTTTTTTTAAAAATTGTGTTATATTTCCAAAATTTTATTTTGTAAAATCCACTGATCTTCTGTTTTATTAATTCCAGGTTTTTTTTCAGGTTTCTAGAAATTTTAAAATATATTCCATATCTCTAATTTTATCTGAAATATCTTATTTTAAATATTTATCAAAATCTAGATTTTTCAATGTTTTGACTAACAAAAAATAAAAACCACACATCAAATTATAATGGATGATTTTTTTCCCCTCAATGTTTTTTTTTGTGGTACTTTCTTGTGAGGAGTTATTTTCACTTACTTTCCATGCACGGAATCAGAAATCTCAGGGACACAGTATTATGTGCTCTTCCTACTAGTTTTCATTAAGGTATGAGGCTCTAACTCTTCTATAAATTATCTGTCCCATCTCAGGCACTCTATGAACAGCCTTTATTATAAGTACACAAGACTAATCCTATCAAATGGCTAAAGGCAGAGGAATCAGCTGGAAAAACGCAGCCACTGTGAGACCTTGTGTCAGTTGCGGGATAATCAAAGTACGTGAGTTGAGGAAAAGGTAGAGACTGTCACAGTGGTATGTGCGATGTCTCATTTGACATGCTCTATGTCTAGATTTCATCATACAGACAAAGTAATAAAAACTTTTGGCCAAGTATGAGATCATTATGTAGAAAACCAATCACATCTCATCCTGGAATTTTCATGTGGATGCACAAGGGATGAGCGCTCCATGACTGAACTGTCATGACATATTCCGGCCTGGTTTTTGCTATGTATATCTTATTCTTATCTCTGCACTGAAATTTCTGTTATATTTATGCATGTTACTTAATAGTATCCATTTTAATGTTTTATGGTTTTAAAATATATTCTGTTTGGTTCGATTCCCGGACCTGCCATGCCAGGCTCGCCCCAGGGGCGCGCTGAAACAGCAACTGAGACTGGGCGTGCCAGTAATCCCAGCTCTTGGGAGGCTGTAAACAGGTGGATCACTACAAGTCCTGTCTAGTAGTGAGACCCTGAGCACTCTGTAAACCCTTCTCTAAAATATGAAAGAAAGGGCCGGGCGTGGTGGCGCATGCCTGTAATCCCAGCACTCGGGAGGCTGAGACAGGAGGATTGTTGCGAGTTCGAGACCAGCCTGAGCTACAAAGTGAGCTTAAGGCCAGCCTGAACTGCATAGTGAGACCCTGTCTCAAAAAGACAAAAAAATAAATAAAATAAAATAAAATAAAATAAAACATGAAAGAAAAAATAAGTTCTGTTTTTTCTAACTTTGATGTTTATCAAATATGTTTACCTATAGTTTTTTATTTATTTCTTATCCAGTTTTAGTAGCAAAAGAATACTGACCTCATGGAACAAGGTTGATAATAACTTTTCCTATTAATTACACAGAAAAATAAGAATAATACTGATACAAATTCACTAAAGTTCTGGTAAAATTCAGTGGTAAATCCATTTGGTCTTGGGCTTTTACTTTTTGACAATGTCTTCATTACTGCATCAACCATTTCTTGTGGGTATGTTCAGGATATTTATATGTTCTACGTTTAAATTTAGCGAGTCATATATCTAGGAAATTTTTTTTCTAGATTCTTCAATTTATTTGAATGTACGTTTTCAAAACTGTTTCCAACAAGATTTCAGTGGTGTCTTATAACTCCGTAATTATTCATTTCTAATTTTATTAATGTCTAGTTTCTGACTCTAGGGCTTAAGTTTTACTAAAGTTTTTCAGTCTTATTTATTCTTTCAAAGAAACAGCTCTAATTCATTTATCCTTTGCAGTTCTTCCATTTTATTATTTCCTGATTTTTAAAATTTCTTTCCTGACACTAAATTGTGTATTTGAATTGTTTTTGTTTTTGTTGGGTCTTGAGACACATTTGAAATGGCCCTTTTAAACATTTTTTTAATTTTACATTTTTTTTATTTTTAAGAGTAAATCAGAAGCAAAAACAAATAAAAAGACAGAATCAGTGTCCCATACAATAATGCAAATGTTAGAGGTTTTCACAACAGAATCTCAAAATAAATTTAACAATGGTTGCTTTATTATCCCATGCATGTCATCAAATCTGTTGCTCAGATTAACAGATATAATTATGCAAGAGTGGGAAATAATTCTATTGTTGCCTGCTTTGAAGAAATCATAATTTCCCTTTTTTGCTTGAATTTATTTTAAAGGGAGTGTAATAGTTGATAAGACATTAGAAATGGTACACATTTAGAAGACCAGCCTAAAGGCATTCAACCATGGGTTTTGTATTATACGTAGCTGACCTCAATGTAGTTGTTCAGATCACAGATATCAGCATGCAGAGTCAGTCAAGATGAAAACGCTAAATATTAACTGTAATTAAAGGAAAGATGGCCAAATAGCTCAGTGGGTTAAAGTGCCTGCAAGCAGACACAGAGGGCAGGGGTGCAATCCCTGGGCCTGCCTTGCTGACCCCTCCTCTGGGGCACTGAGAAGGCAAATGAGGTTGGACATGGTGGCGCATAACCCCAGCCCTAGGGAGGCTGTAAACAGGTGGATTACTACGAGTCCGATATAGTAGTGAGACCCTGAACACCTGTACACCCTTCCTTAAAATACAAAAAAGTAAAAAATAAAAATTGATGCAAATTATTAGTACAATCATCTCAGCCATCCTGTATATATACTTGCATGTTATTCCCTCCTTTCTTTTTTCCTTTCTTTTCTCATTTCTCTCATCTTTGTTGTTTAATCCTTAAGTTCAGTTTTTTTTTCATTTTATTATATCTATTATACTTTTCAGGGTTTATTTATTTTTACAGGTTCTCACGATAGGGAGACAATATCCAAAAATGGGCATATGGGATGAATACACACTTCTCTGAGGAAGAAATAGAAGTGGCAAGTAAATACATGAAAAAATCTTCCACAGCACTGGCCATTCAAGAAGTGCAAATTAAAACAACCTTGCAATACCATGTCACCCCAGAAAGATTGATTATCAGTGAATAACAAGTGCTGGAGAGGCTGTGGTGAAAAGGAACTCTTCTTTACTGCTTGTGGGAATGTAGAGTGATACAACCATTATAGAGATCAGTATAGAAACTCCTCAAAACTCTAGGACTGGAAAATCCCATTCAATCCAGCTATTTTTTTCTGGGTATTTTTCCCAAGATTATTGAAAATAGCATTCCATAGTGATATATACGCACTGATGTTTATAGCAGCTCAATTTTTTATAGAAAAACCTTGTAACAACCAAAATGCTTATCACATGAAGAATGGATGAAAAAGATGTAGCATTTCTAAAAAATGGAATATTACTGAGCTATAAAGAAAGACACACTCAAATCCTTTAGAGATAAGTGGATGCAATTAGAGCCTATACTCATAAATGAAATAAATCAAGCCCACATGTGTGAATATTGTCTTGACCCTTTTTTTCTACTGTAGGTAATCATAACTCCAAACTGTTAGAACTCTTACTGTGACCCATATATTCTAATATACTATATTTTCATTGAAGTTTGATTATAAGGATTTTGACTTCTACTCAGATTTCTTCAGAGATTCACCAATCAATTGATATATTAATACCCAATCTATATCAATTTCTTTTCTTTTTATATGAGGCAAGGTATGGAAGGTTATAAGATGAATGCTTAATCCAGCCTTCTCTAAATTTGGAGTGAAAGGATGGATGATGGAGAACTCTGATTTTGCTTCAGATATGGTAAAATGCACTATGCACTTAAGCTGCGTCTCCACCTGCAGCAAATCCAGGTTTTACAAAGGATTATGAGGTTTCTCCTTTCAGGTCCACACAGCAGGGGAAAGCACCCTCCTCCTCTTCTGACCTCTTGCCTATTCAGCAGCAGAGTAGATTGTTTCAGCTGATTTATTTAACTTTCTACTCAGCGGTCTTTCCAGGATTCTCCTAGTTGCTATCTCTCTCAGGATCTGGGACAATTTCCTGGAGAATTTCTGTCTATTCACAAAGCCATAGATATGCTGCTTTGGATGAATATTCCAGCATGATTGTGGGTATGGGAGACCTCTGGTCCATGATTTTTCTTTCTTTGTTTTTTTTTCTTGATTTTTTTTCTTACCACCACCATTTCTAGATTATATATTAAAGATCTATGCCCTGAGAATTTAATTCAATATCAACATTTCTTCTACCAATGATTTTACATGGTTACTAGAAGTAATTATTTGCTGTTCACTTATTTGATAACTGCTACAATTATCATTGTTTGTAAAAATCCAACTGAGATAACTTTTACTTGACTAGCTGTGTCTTGGTTACTTTTCTCTCATTTCTGGGACAAAATACCTGATCACCAAGTTAAGGATGGAAAGTTTAATTCATTCATTAATTCTTTTTCTGTTTTTAGAACAGGGTCTACATGGTTTCACAAATGAGACTCATGGTAATTCCCCTGTTTTCAGCCTCCCAACGTGCTGGGATTACAGGTGTGCACCACCAGGCCAAAGCTCAATCACAGTCTGAGCATGTCTCACAATTGGGGCCTCATGGACGAAGCCAGCAGGACACTCTCCTGTGCTCTGCCTAAGCAGGAGCTTTAGTGGGCTGAGCTATCAAGCCGGTATGGAAAGTTTTATTTAGCTCACACTTTGTGGAGGTTTCAGTCCGCAGTCAGCTGGATCTAAGGCAGGCTGGCACAGCACAGAGGCAAGAGTTCATGGCGGGAGCAGGCAACCACCCTTGGGGTGAACGTAGCATTCACACCATCTCTCTCTTTGCCCTCCTCTTGCACTTTATGAGGATGTTTACAAAACGAGGACACTGAGCCCTTGTTTAGTTGCTTAGCCAAAGATGACACAATGGATCAACCACTACAAGTTGTATTTTTTCCCCAATGGCTCCCTATGAATATTCATGGTTATTTAGCTATTATAGAGGAATCATTTACCACAGCACCGGATAAAACAACATTTATGTCATCTCATATTGTGGTTGGATCTGGAATCTGTGTGAAGTTTAACTCTGGGGTTCTTACCTGAGAGTTTTAGCATGTGATTGAGTTGGCAGCTGTCACTGCAGTCATCTCAGGGGAAGGATTTGTTTTCAAACTCTCCCATATTGATACTGCCATTCCTCAGGTCTTCGCTGGTTTTTGACCTGAAATAGCAGTTCAATGGCACATAAAGTTTTTTCAAGGCGCAGCTGACATCATGACAACTTGCTTCTCTGAGACAGAAGGGTAGATGTATTAATGTAATATGTCTTCTTTGTTGCCTTACTGTATTCATTAGAAATAAGTCATCTAGTCAAGTCAGCAGCCTTTATATAAGAGCATGACACCCAGAAAGTAGAAAATATGGATTGGTGAGGCTTCAGCCAATTGGTATGACTACATGTGAGACCTCATATATTTTAATTGTCCTTTCTGGGACACTTAAAAGCTAACCTACTACAGTCTAATGGTGACCTCTTATCCCTCTTCATCTCATCTGTTACCTGCTATGGACTGACCTAATGATAGTGGCCAGACTTCTAATGCCTTCTGTGTACTCCTTTCTTTACAACTGTGTGTTTCTTCCTTTTTTTTATTTTATGTACTAATACATGAACTGCTTATAGTATACATTTTTGTACCTTCAAACAACAGGATTAAATACTATCTTCTCTAATGTTAATTTTATGCATAAGTTTCCTGAGAATATTATAGGCAAGGAAACATCTTTAAATTGTAAATTATAATTTTAATGTGTTATATATATATATATATATATACATGATTAATCAACTTATGAAAGCCTATTTCTTTAAAAATTGGTTTAAATTTTTAATAGTGAGTTATAGCAAAGACTAGAGGCATAGTGCATCTACTAAGTTTCAAACTGTTCATTGATTTTTACCTTTAATTACATAACACCATGTGTTTTTGTGAACACTGTACTGGGTAGGTTGTAGCACTCTAACTACCAAGTCATCTATTATAGTTTTTTAAAAATGTAAGACTACTGACAAAACCCAGTACAATTTTTCACAGTGTTATCACAGCTTTTCTGTATTTCCTTGCAGTTTCAGCTTCACATGTGTTGTTTTGAAAACAAGACAATCTTCATACTTTCCATATTAGAGGAATTTTAAGAATGAATATGCTTGACTAATTTACCAGAATCATGTCAATTACATTAATCTGCCTCTATCCTATCTTGTTCATATCACTTTCTCCAAAAAGGTAAATTTACTCTTCAAAGCATACTCATGTGTTTGTGCCATAGAATTTGATAACTCCTGAATTTTTCCTAAGAAGACAAATCATCAGCATTTTAATATCTCTAATTGTATCATCTCATGTCCGATAGATTTATTTATCTGAACACGTAAATATGTGTAAGTTTTTTTAACAACATAGTGAAAAGCCTACCATGGTCCCACAAATTTTCTTTTGATAGTCAAGCTATGAATTGTGCTGTATTTCTATACAAGTATCACTGCAGTGGAATTCATAACAGCTAAATCCAGAAGCAGACAATATATCCATCAACAGACGACTGGATAAAGACAATTTGGTATTTGTACATAAAAATATACTACTCAGCTATAAAGACGGATGCATTTGAAACATCTGTAGAAAAATGGTTGTATGAGGATACGTGGCACTGAGTGAAATAAATTAGTCACACAAACTTACATGCTGTATGATACATCTCCTTCTCGTAAAGCAAAGTATAAAAAAGTATAATAAAGATGGGTAGAAGAACACAAGGTGGGGGAAAGCTGTTCCCAGTTTGAAGTAGTACAGGAGACCAAGGGCTTGCAGAGGAAGAGGAGGGTAAGGAAGCAAAATCTATATATACCTTGTACTGGAACATAATAACCTCAATAAATGTGAACATTATATGTCATAAATATGCACTAAGAGTTGTAATAACAACAAAAATAAAAACGGACACGAGGATTTTGAAGCTGAAGGAGAGAAGTAAGTGAAAAGGGGAAGGGACTGACCAAAATAAACAAGCTATGCTAGGTGTACGTACTTCCTCTACAAGACCAATGTCAACATCTTTTAGTGCTGATGTGTGCTAACAAAGAAAAAAATGAAAAAAAAATAAAATAAAAGAAAGGAGAAATGACCAATATAAGAACAGTTCACTCATTCTTTAGCAAACATAATGCTTTGTGACCAATGAATTTTTAACTTTACCTTTTGTTTTATTAGTATATGTCTGCAATACATGGAGCTTGTACTCATCTCGAGGAGTAGAAACATGGACATAACAGTGCTGGTTCCCTCTTTGGAATCCGCGTACCTTTCTCACTCATTTACCTTGTAAGTGAAGTATGGGGCAGAGTACATTCAAAACTACTATTGCAGGTTCACTTTGAGTGCCACAGGCCCTGACTAAGGTTCATCTCTAAGGGCAGGTTGCAAGTCCTTCCATTTAGATGATTTTAGGATACCCGTTCATGGAAGAACACAGACTTCCTCTATCTCAGTATTTCCATTACTATATTTTAATGGTTTTCCTTTTTTCTTTTTGGCAGCACCAGGGATTGAATTTAGGGCCTTGCACTTGCCAGGGAAACACTTATTCCACTGAGCAATCTTCCTGGTCCATTTTTAATGATTTTTCAAAGCAATTTTACCAGGGATTATAATCTTGTATATAACCTTTTGAAGATCTATCAAAACCTTAATTTATAGAAATAATATTGGGGAAATATTGATTGAAAGAAATATAAACAACCTTTTAAAAATATGCTGATGTAGCTTATATGAATCCCTTTCAAATGAAAGAGATCAGAACGTATTAGTAGATTGAAATCAGTATACTGAAACAGTGTGTGGTACATTGTAACCACTAAAATGTTACATGGAGAAGACACAAGATCTTGCATTTGTAGAGAAGAAAATTGATGTAGAATCTCAATGTATGTTACAATCTCTCCAGAATCTGGATATATAACATCTTGAAAACAACAATTTCCTCCCCGCCTCAGCCTTCAGTACTAGGGATTGAACTCAGGACCTTGTGCTTGCCAGCCAGGTACTTAAGCCATGGAGCTCTCTCCCAAGCCTTGAAAACAACAATTTATTAAGAATGAAAAATCACTGGAATTGATAAATAGCTAATAGGAAAACTAGAAAACACAAAGAAACTGGAGGCTGCCAAGACAACATTGAGAAAACAGGGAAAAAAGTGGAACACTCACCCCAACTCTTGGTGGGAGGTGCCTGTCTCAACAAGCATAAGGTCAGCAACCCCTGAGACAAAGGATCAAGTAGACAGCCTTCATCCCAAGGAAAGCCCATAGTTACTGGAAACAGTAGAAGTAATGTGGGATTTTACACTACAAGCAAGTCCTTCTGAAAGAAGTGTTAGAATTTATGGAGAAATACATTGTAGTGCCCAGTGTATTTGCAGATGATTTACCAGGAGTCACTTGGGAAAGAGATTACTTAATTGCTTAAGAGTGGACTACTCCAGGAATCAGAATCCACAAAACAACTATATTTTAGAGCATCTGAGATTGTCCTACTGCCATGACTGGGTGGCGAAAGCCACAAGAGATAGGCACAGAGATTAAGTGGGTGAGGTATAGCCTATCTGCAAGCTTTAGGCTCAAGTGGGGAAGGGTATGGAGGTCCAAATATCCGTTGTGTGAAGCTGAGACCCTTGTTTTGTTTTCAGAAGAAGTGGAATGTCTTCAGTGCTGGGTTCAATCTGGAAATATTTACCAACCAACCCACTGCCTGGAACCATACAAAGTTCAGTTGCCTGTGTGCTTTCCCTATCTGTTTACATGATCAGGAATCTCATTGGTTTGCATGGTACACAGCCTGCAGTGTACAGACAGTGTCTTCTGAGCCAAGGAAAGGGCACCTCACAAACCCAGAGTCCGTAATTTGAGATGGAAAAAGCAGTGATTTAGGGACCCATGAACTACACAGACACCACTTTGGGGTGTTGGGAGCAGGGACCTTCGACCTGTCTGGAGCACACTAAGCCTTCATATGTGAAAGAGTGACCGTGGAAACAAAACAGGATTTAGAGTTCACTGTGTCACGCCCATATCTGGTATATTAAAATAATGTAACCCTGCAAAAAAAACCCAACTCATTCAAAAACCATGGGTAAATTTCTGGAGTAACATCTTGTGCACTTTTTTCTTTTATTCTCTTATGTATTTATTATTTAGGACAGGGTCCACAGGGTCTCACTGCATAGATTGGACTGTCTCTGTGGCCCCCTTTTTGCTGAGGGTGTTCGTTACCTGAGGACCCTGGCCCCATGTTGAGTCACTTACTGAAACTAAAGTTGAAGCAGCTCATCAGTGACTGCACCTTGTGATTTTCCTATATGGAATTTCCTTGGAGAAGCCTGGTCCCTGGCCACCCACTCAGGGGATCTTTTGTCTCTCCTGTGCAGAAGTTTTCTTTCCTGCAGCAGACTCTTCTTGCTCTCAAACTCTTTTGCTCCTTAGAATGCAGTCCTCAGTTTGGGGTAATATGAGCGTGGTGTATTGTGCATCTACCATATTTGGAATTATAGTGTTTTCCTTATGTTACTTGGCTCATTTGTAGGTTCTGTGTCAATACACATAAAAATAATATATCTGAGTTCAAACATGACATAATTAACCAGATATTAATTATACCTGAATGCCTTTGAGAGACAGTGATAAAATACTATGTAAGCTAAACAAAATATTATAAAATATGAATATAGTAGGAAATAATAAACATCCAGGAAATGGAACCAAAAAAGAAATTCAAAAGGTAAAATATTCTATTGAAAGTAAAGGGAATAAAACTGATCAATGTGAGGAGAGGGTGTCATAACTATCATATAGGACTGATGTAGGTGACTTTTTACAGAGTAATACCTGGGACAACAATAAAACATGGAAAGTGGCTGTAAAAATGGTGAGATTATACAAAGCACACTAATTAAAGACTAATTGGAATTAATAGAAATCAGAAGTCTGCTCAAATAGCAGAAAGCTTTCCCAGTACAGCAAAAGTCTAGTGGAATAAACACATTAGCCAGAAGGGGAATGAGCACTAACCAGAACGGGAAAAAAACAGCAACAGAAAAATAGTGCAAAAGCAGGGACAAAATCATAGTGAGGGATATTGATACAAAAATAGCCAAACTGAAAGTCGATTTGAAAGAGCTAAGGAATTATAAAAGTTCAAGTACGACTTCAAACACTGTAGTACCCACAGATTCTTCTACGTGTGGGATAATTTGATTTTGCTCCCCACATGGCTCCTGCAGACAAAATGGGGAAGCGCTGTGCTCCTTACTACTGTCCAATCTACAAATATTTTTCTCTGGTGGGTATTCACAGCTATATACTTCCCTGTTAACACAGATTTCATAGTGTGCCATGTATTGTAGTGTATACTATTAGAAATAGCATTTGTTTCTAGAAGCAAATTCTTCCTTTTTTCTTCAGTGACCCTTAAGTTATTCCATAATGTATCACTTAAACTTCCAGTTTTATTCTTTTTAGTTTAATTACTATTTATTTTATTGATACTATGATTTGATACTATTCATGGGATGATTTTAATCCTTTTGTATTGATTTAAACATTTTTTGTTTTTATTTATGTGTGATTTGATAGCGTGTAATTTGGAAAATGTTCCATGTGCTGCTGAAAGCAATGTGCTCTGTGGAAGGTGGACTGTATGTTCATGCCCATTATTTGTTTTAAGTTGTAGTTGAGCTTTGATAATTCCTGGAAAAACCGGCGCTCGATGCACTGAAGCCTAAAACTGGAACCTTGACTATCACTATGCGCTAATATACAGTCAAAATGGATCAAAGATTTAAATATTAAAATAAACATACTTAACCTTCTGGAGGAAAATGTAGGTAGAAATTCTAAAGACATTGGGATAGGTAGAGAGTTTATGAGCAAAAATTGGACCACAAAGGAAATATTTCAAGGAATAAACAAGTGGGATGCCATCTTTTTTAAAGTTTCTGCATGTCTAAAGAAATCACCAACAGAGTAAAAAGAAAATCCATGAATTGGAGCAAAATTGTAGCTGACTGCCTCAGACAAAGGACTTCTATCTAGAACATACAAAGAATAAAAAAGAAAATCAAAGCCCCAAAATTCAAGGTCAATTCCCAAATGGGCATCTGAGATGCATAAATATTCCTCTGAGGAATACACAAAAAGCAAATAAATATATGAAAAAATGTTCAACAACATTGGTCATCCAAAAGACATAAAACAATACTGAGATTCCATCTCATTCCAGAAGCATTATGGAGATCAGTGTGGAGACTTCTCTAAAATATGGAATAGAAGTCCCATTTCAGTACAGCTACTCCACTCCCAGGTATCTTTCCAGATGAACTGCAAATATTGTATCTCAGTGATATGTGTGCACCCATGTTTATAGCAGTATAATTACTCACTGCTAAATCTTGGAAACAACTCATATGTTCATCAACTCCAGGGATGAATGCAGAATGATGTGATATTTTTACACAATGGAGTGATATTTAGCTGGAAAGAAAGATAAACTCGAGGCTTTTATAGGTAAGTGTGTGCAAATAGAGACCATACTCAAGTGAAATAAATCAAACCTGCATGTGTAAACTTCATAGTACCTTGCTAGTGTAATAACCTGAAGGAGCAAATAAAATTGCATAGGTATAATAGATACTGTGAAAGGGAAAAATATGCACAAATGTAAGGAAAAACTGGATGAGAAAAAGAACAGGAGAGGGATGGAGGGATAAGACATATTTCTCTATGTATGTAGGATGTCTTGGATAATTATACTGCTGATTTCTGCTTATCTGCAGAGGAAAGCAATTGATGCTTAAATTTTTTCTTACCGTCTTTTTAAATTTCTTGTAACATTTTTTTCCCCATCAATTCAGCATGCTTAAATCTCATAATCTGAACAACTACTTTGAAGATGACATTATACAATAAAACCACCATTGCTGAATTCCTATCATTTTGTTTGGTGAAGTACTATAATGTTTCAAAAGTATTTGCTTGTTTTTAGTATTTTGTATTCACTTTGGATAATAAAAAAATAAAAATGAAATGAGAAGAGACTTCAACACCCATGCTGATACACATTTACACAGGCATGCACACACACACACACACACACAATAAAATTCATATGAGAACATAAGGAGAATGCATCACTCTACCAAGGAATGAGATCTACAAAACCAGTTCAATTAGTATTTCTCTCTATTGTGTTTTTGAGACAGAATCCCACTATGAAATTCAGCTGGCCTTGAGCTCACTTTGTAGCCAGGCTTGTCTTGAGCTTGCAAGGATCCTCCTGTAACAGAATCCTGAGAGCTGAGATAACAGGTGTGCACTGCTATGTCTGGCATAAATGGTACTTCTTGCATTTATAGTTTCAAGGAATGTGAGAGAAAATAATTTCCCATTAAGCTCACCCAGTTTATGAAGAAGTCTATTTGTTCATATAGCCCAAACATACTAATAGAAGAACCAATAGCACACACACGCACATGCACACGCACACACACACACACGCACAACCACACACACACAAACACACACATATAATGATAAATAACAAAAGTATTGGGGCTGGTGAGAAAGCTCAGCAGTCTTAACACCTGCCTGGAAAGCACAAGGACCAGAATTAAATCCCTAATACCACATGCCATGCCAGCTGCAGGCACAAAATTGGCCATCAAAACCAGGTATAATAGTGTAGGCCTATAAATCCAGTGCTGGACAGGTTGAGAGAGGAGGATCACTATAAGTCCGAGCTGAGTAGTGAGACCCTATACCAAATACATAAGTAAATAAAAGATTACAAGAATAAACTTATGGCAAAAATGTTTCAAAGTATGTGAAGTAAAATTAGTAGAAAAGAAAAAGTGACAGATAAACTCACTTGGGAAACTAAGCATTATTCTCACCACTGTTAAAAAATAATTGGACATAAAATCAGCAAATATATTGAACACAGTAGATCCTCAACTACCAAGATCTAAGGTCTTATTCAATCCTGGGCTCAATAGAGATGCATTTAGGTCCTCAAGAGACATTTAACAAGATGTTCTATATTGCAGGCTACAGAGAAAGTACACTTTAAAAAAAAATGGATCATATTGAACGTATTCTCTTGCTATAGTGAAATGAAACATAAAAAAATCTAGAATATTATAGAACAAAGTGATATAATCTGAAATAACTTTTGCGTCAAAGAAGAATTATCAGGCAAAGATAAGACACATTTAACTAATTTAATATGAAACACAGATAAAATATGGACACAATTAAAAATAAAATTTAAATATAGTGAATAAAATTTAAAGCAAACTATTCATGTATAAGAACACAAGAAACATGTCCAATTAATTATCTAAACCAATTCTATTTAAACTCTTACAGAAATTGAAGAATAAGAAACAATTTCCAATTTTCATTACATGCTGAAAATCCTACATCCAAAAATCAGAATTTGGAAATGGTCAAAAATCTGACAATAAATGATGACATGATGCCAAAAAATAGACAATTTCAACCAACAACAAGATTGGTAGAGGATGCAGAATTATAAACATAAAGAAATGTAGTATCTTTCCTGATATTTTTCTTAAAAACTTTAAAATTTTCACTTTAATATTTTCCCCCTATTTTACAACTAGGAGTCAAGACCATACCATTTATGAAAAACCAACTTTTTTGTGAAAAATAATATTACTAAGGTTGTATCTGGGTGGTACAGTGTTTGCCCTGAGTTCAGTAGCCAATGTTATGCACATACACGCATGTTCACATGAACATCCACCCTCCCTCGCACACCAACATCATAAATATTTTTAAAAAGTACATGTGCTAGGAAAGGAAAACAGTGCCCCATGCCCCTTCTTGCATAATTGGAATCTCAAATGTGTAAAACATCAAAATACTGAATAAGAACTAAGAGTCATTAAATTATTAAAATACTTCCAGTGATAAAGTTTAGATGTCAGGTCCCAAAACATGTGATGACAGTCACACTAAGTCAATGAATTGTCACTCATACAAGATGAACAAACATCCACTGAATTCTTGACTTCATGTAGTGAACATAGTCAAGAAGCAAGCGTGCTCCAATGTTGTATGATGTTTCCTCTGCCATAGTGTCAGTGTAAGAACTATGCAGATCTATGGCAAGAGGAATTTCTGCTTTTAAGACACATAATCTGTTCAACCTTGTTATCGGAATCCAGATTTTGTTCTTTGAGCTGAATTCTATCCTTAAAATATCCCTAGTTGGAAATATCCAGATAATTTTCACACACACAAATTGCCTGAATTAAATTGTTGGGTAATTAGAAACTCATCATATACCACTAACTTGGGATAGAACATTTTATAGGATAGTAACCATAGCCCCAGAGACTGGCCAGAAACAGTGCGGCCCACTCCAGCAGCCTACTCGATCATGCCCACATCACCCAGCTAGAGACTGGCCTGAGAAAATGGCTGAATCCAGCGGCCCCCTGGATCCTTTCCCAAGCTCTCCCAGTAAGTGGTAATTTGCACGACTCACCAGGCTTCCCAGATCAGTGAGTGTGTGGTGAGTCTGAGGGAGAGCCATTGGCTTCTTTCCATGCGCGATACCCGGATCCCTGCCCCCAACCCCTCTAAGCCAGTGACCCGGTTGAAACCTCAGGACCCACTCACCAGCACCTCCCCAGATTCCCTGCCCTGAAGCAAGCTGAGCGAGTGGGAATTTCCCCGACTCCCTGGTCATCAAAGTTCAGTGAGTGTAGAAATCCAGGCCTGCTGGCCAGAGAGACATTTCCCAGGGATTCCCTGCTGCCCCACCCCTGGTGGCCTGGTGAGAGCTCCAGGCCTCCCGCTCCAGAAAAACATTTCCAGGCGATTGCCGGTCCCACCTCACAGCTCCAGACTCAGTGCAGGTTGGCCTGGAGTGAGAACTCCAAGCCTGCCATGTGGGAGGGACATTTCTCAGCAATCCCTGGTCCCACGCCAAGGCTAAAACCCAGAGCAGCCTGGCCTGTGAGTGAGGGCTCTAGGACTGCTGCACCGGAGTGACCTTTCCCAGGCTTCTCGGGTTCTGGCCTATAGACCCGGACAGAGCACAGGCTGGCCAACCCAGTACAGCCTACTCGGTGAATAAGATCATCCACTATCCTTTTGTGAGACCAGAAGACCCACCAAAGCCCAGGCATGCCCACCTGGAGAACGACCTGCCTGACACAGGAGCCTAAGCCAGCTAAGATGGGGAACTTACATTACTTGCTCTGCATCCCAGTTCAGTTCGTGCTCAACTGAACAGGGAACCAACAGAGGGGATCCAAAGGAGCTGCAGCAAGAAACGAAATGAACACAACTGCTAGATCCAGGATAGGCATACCCAGATAATCTCAAACTTAATAGACTGGCACCCGAATCTCATAACAAGCTAAGGTTATAGCTGAACCAAAGCTGTACACCAAAGGTCAAAGGTCAGTAATAAACAAAATGACAAAGAGAAGGGGAAAAGCGCAATCCCAAACCTCGACTAAACAAGTAAGGGTAGAGGACACTAGCTCAGCTGCAATGAATGAATTAAGAGATGCAGCAGCAAAGGAACAACAGCAGAAAGCTATAGAGGAAATAAAACGAGAAGTAATTCCACAAATTAAAAAAAGCAATATCTGAATACATAGCATCTGAAATAAAGAATGAATTTCAGAAACATTGGATGGAAAAACTATGCTCACCCAGAACAAATGCAAAGAGCCTTATTCCAGCTGAAATATATGAATTAACAGCATCTGAATTAAAGAAACAACAGCAGAAAGATCATGAGGCACTCAAAGCAGAAATAAGTCCTGAAATCAAAAAAGAATTTTTTGAACAAAAAGAATTCTTTGAAATATAGCATCTGAAATACAGAAACAAGTCCAGAAATATACAGAGGAAACCCAACTTGGAAGAAACACTGCAGAAAAAGAATGAATAACTACTTCTAAAGAAGACATGGATAAAAAAAAAATTGAGCAGATCAGAAATATGATGGATTCCTTGAATGAGGATAGAAAAGAAATAGAAAGCATGAAACACAGTAAAAGAGATATAGAAGAACTAAAAATATCAATCCCAAGTCTACAAAACCATTTCAGTGAAAGCAAAGACAGAGCCTCACATCTTGAAGATGCCGGAGCAGCTACTGAAAAGGTGAGAAAGGATCTCTTAAAAAAGAGCATGCAGAAAAAAATAATCCATCACTTGCAAGATGATGCCAGGATGAACAATGTGAGAATAACAGGTATCAAAGTGAATGAAGTAATCAATACAAATGACATAAAAAGAATTTGGGGAGAAATAATCAGAAAACATCCCAAATATGAGGAAAGAATCCAAAATTCAGCTCACCGAAGTATACAGAACACCAAATAACATCAACCCAAGTAGAAACACACCGAGACATAAAATAGTTAAGATTCCAGAAATTCAACACAAAAATAATATACTGAAAGCTGCTAGAGAGAAGAAGGAGCTCACATTCAAAGGATAACCCATCAGAATTACAGCCGACTTCTCTACACAAACAATGCAGGCAAGGAGAGCATGGAGCAGAGTTCTTCAACTCCTACACAAAAACAAATTCCAGCCCAGACTATCATACCCTGCAAAACTCTCTTTCAAGTTTGATGGAGAAGTGAAATACTTCCACTACAAAGAATAACGAAAGAATTTCATGATGACAAAGCAGCCTTCACAGGTTGCTTAAAGATGTTCTAGAGAGAGACCACAATGACCAGAACTCCATGAATGAGAATGGAAGGAACCCACTAAACAGGACAGACAATTAAACACAGGTTACATGGAGCAAATAACACCAGGAAAATATCATGACAAACATAAGTCAACACATTTCAGTTATAACCATCAATGTAAATGGACTCAATTCTCCAATTAAGAGAAATAGACTGGCACAGTGGATTAGGAAACAAAATCCAGCAATGTGCTCTATACAAGAAACACACTTAACTCAAAAGGACATCCATAGGCTCAAAGTCAAAGGATAGAAAACAATAATACATGGCCCAGCACCTCAGAAAAAAGCAGGAGTAGCAATGCTGTTCTCAGACAGTCTCAACTTCAAACCAAGAATGATCAAATGACACAAAGAAGGCCACTATATATTGGTCAGGGAAAAATTCAAGAACAAGAAGTAACACTCATAAATATTTATGCACCAAATACAGGAGCACCCAACTAGGTAAGAGAAATCTTAAGGGACATGAAAAACTTAATGTCTGAGAAAACAGTCTTAACAGGAGACCTTAACACACCCTTATCTCAAAAAGATAGGTCCACCAGACAAAAAATTAGTAAGGAAGTAGCAGAACTGAACCAGAGCTTGGAAAAATGGACCTGGTGGACACATACAGAGTGTTCCACACAACCGCAGCTGAATACACATTTTTTCAGCTGCACATGGGACATTTTCCAAAATAGACCACACACTAGTCCAGAGATCATGCCTAAGTATATGGAAGAAAAAAGAAATTATCTCATGCATACAATCTGAGCACAATGCAATAAAACTCGAAAGAAATGACAAAAAAAAAAAAAAAAAAAAAAAAAAAAAAAAAAAAAAAAAAAAAAAAAAAAAAAAAAAAAAAAAAAAAAAAAAAAACAGAAAAACCCACTAAATTCATGGAAACTAAACAACACCCTACTCAGCAATCAATGGGTTGCAGAAGAAATTCAACAAGAAATTCAACAACATCTACAATGAAAATTCAAGTACAACTTACAGGAATTTATGGGATGTGATGAAAGCAGTTCTTAGAGGGAAAAATCATAGCTATGAACTCACACATTAGGAAAACAGAAAGGGAACAAATTAGCCCCCTAGTGCTGCACCTCTGACAACTAGGAAATGAAGAGCAAACAAAACCCAGAGCGCAAAGACGGAAAGAAATCATGAAAATTAGAGCAGAAATTAATTCAATTCAGATGAAGAAAAGAGTTCAAAGAATCCACAAATCAAAAAGTTGGTTCTTGAAAAACTGAATAAAGTTGATAAGCCTCTTGCCAACCTCATCAAAAAGAGGCAAAAGAAAATTCAAGTACAAGCGATAAGGAATAAAAAGGGTGAAATCACCACAGACCCAGCAGAAATTCAGAAGATTATCAATAGTTACTTTGAGAATCTTTACGCTCTCAGAATAGAAGACACAGAAGAAATGGACAGATTCCTCAAAAGGTAAAAACTACCAAAACTGAATCAAGAAGACATAACAACTCTCAATAAGCTGATAACACCCAAGGAAATATGAAATGTAATAAAAAGCCTACTGACAAAGAAAAGTCCATGTCCTGATGGATTCACAGCTGAATTCTACAAGAAATTTATAGAAGTTATAATCCCCCACTCTACAAAATTTTCAATGAAATGGAAAAGGAAGCATCCTCCCGAAATCATTTCTGGAAGCAAGTATACTACTGATTTCAAAACCAGGGAAAGACACAACCAAAAAGGAGAACTATAGGCCAATCTCCCTAATGAATATAGATGCAAAAATACTCGACAAAATCCTGGCAAATAGAATACAGCAAATCATCAAGAAGATCATACACCATGACCACGTAGAATTCATCCCAGGGATGCAAGGATGGTTCAACATTCGAAAATGTATAAATGTAGTACACTATATTAATAGACTGGAATGTAAAGTCCACATGATCATCTCAATTGATGCGAAGAAATCCTTTGACAAACTCCAAAACTCATTCATGTTCAAGGTCCTACAGAAAATTGGAATAGATGGACTCTATCTTAACTTGGTAAAAGCCATCTATGACTATCCAAAAGCTCATATAATCCTAAATGGGGAAAAACTGAAATCTTTTACTCTTAAATCAGGTACAAGACAAGGATGTCCTCTGTCA
Organism: Ctenomys sociabilis; assembly: GCA_004027165.1. NCBI lineage: Eukaryota > Metazoa > Chordata > Mammalia > Rodentia > Ctenomyidae > Ctenomys > Ctenomys sociabilis. The sequence goes on along the minus strand of PVKA01013775.1, from coordinate 21,805 downwards.
CCCCTCCTATTCAATATAGTCTTGGAATCCTTAGCAACAGCCATTTGAAAAGAGGGAGAAATGAAGGGAATAAGAAAAGCTAAAGAAGTTAAATTATCACTATTTGCAGATCAAACGGCCACCAACATACCTCCCAGACATAGAAAAATCATTCATAAAATTTGTTTGGAACCACAAACAACCTAGAATAGCAAAGGCAATCTTGGCCAATAAAGGCAGAGCAGGAGGCATCACAATTCCTGACTTGAAATTATACTACAAAGCCACTGTGATAAAAATCAACATAGTATTGGCAACAAAATAGACCTGAATATCAGTGGAATAGAGTAGAAGATGCAGAGGCATCTACAATAACACTCAGCCACCTGATTTTCAACAAAGGGGTTAAACAACTTCTCTGGAGGAAAGGTAGCCTCTTTAACAAATGGTGCTGGAAAACATGGCTTTCTACATGCCGAAAACTAAAACTTGACCCAGTTCTATCACCATGCACTACATTAAACTCAAAATTAATTAAAGATCTAAACATTAAATCGGAAACACTCAATCTCCTGGAAGAGAAAGTAGGAGGAACTCTTAAAAACATAGGGGTATATAAAGAGTTCATGAACAAACATATATTTGCACGGAAAGCACTTGAAAGAATGAACAACTGGGATCAACTCTTCTTTAGGACCTTCTGCATGTCAAAAGAAAGTGTCAACAGAGTGAAAAGACAACCCACAAATTTTGAAAAATTCCTTACTAATACGCAATCAGACAGAGGTCTACTGTCTACAATATGTAACGAATTAAGGTATAAAAGGGTCCTCAAATTTAAAGACCTAATTCAGAAATGGGCATCTGAAATGAATAAACACCTCTCAGAGGACGAAATTAAAAAAGCAAATAAATATATGAAAAGATGCTCCACATCGCTAGTCATCTGTGAAATGCAAATAAAAACTATACTGAGATACCATCTCACTCCAGAAAGAATGGCTATCATAAGGAAATCAACCAACAACAAATTTTGGAGAGGTTGTGGGGAAAAGGGAATACTTATCCATTGCTGGTAGGAATGTAGACTGGTACAACCATTGTGGAGGTCAGAGTGGAGACTCCTGAAAAGAGTAGGACTACAAATCCCATTCAAGCTGGCTATCCCCCTACTGGGAATGTTCCCAAAGGAACTGAAAACATTGTATCATAATGATATATGTGTATCTATGTTTATAGCAGCACAATATGTGATAGCAAAATCTTGGAAACAACCAAGATGTTCATCACAGGAGGAATGGTTGAAAATGATGTGGTATTTCTCTATAATGCAGTATGGCTCTGTTGTTAAGAATGATATGTTTGAAGTATTTATACTGAGGTGGATGCCACTTGAACATATACTCATATGTGAAATAAATCAGACACACATGTGTAAATATCCTATAGTCTCCCTAGTATAAGAAGCAAGAAGCAGAAATACAAATGGAAACGTACAACAACAACTAAAATCATTGAGTCAGATAAGGCAAAGTGAATGGCATATGCTGCAGGATACTAATCAGCTTTTCTTCTGGATGGTTAACAACCTAAGATCACATATCAAAGTTGGAGAAATAGAAGAGCCACAAGGTCAGCCAACATTTTCACCCTAGCCTTTCAAGGTCAGTGAAGACTCAGGACATAGGAGAACCTGTACTGCAACATCATGAAACTCAGTTGAGCTCCTAAGTTTCTGAACAAGGACACCGTGGAGCCACAAAGGAAATAGATCAAAGTTCTATAGTGTGCCTGGGGAGAATCACATGGGGAGAAAACTTTCTCTCAGGCTCTCACAGAGAGCAAACTGGTCAAGCATTGGCCATGACTCAACCACATGGATGACACAGACAAAGGATCTACTGAATAAGGTACAGCACCACAAGATAAACCCTGAGGGGACTTCACTGACCTCATAAGAAACATAAAGTACATGTTTTGGTATACAAGTCTTGCTCTATCTAGTTCTTAACCATCCCGTAGAAAAGTATAAAAATGAAGTATGCATTGTGGGGTCATAATATTAAGTTGAGCTGTAAATGGCTATGGTCGAGAGCTTCTTTGGATAACTCACTATTGTAGAATGCTGGACTGTGTTGGATTGTGGTGTCGAGTTCAAGCACCTAAGTTAGTTGAATGAGAATGGAGTGCCCATCTCTGTCAAGTATAAACAAAGGAAGGAGTATACAAAGGAAGAATCACGATGTGTGTGTATAGACAGTACAGTTGGGATAGATAACACCGTGCTTCTACATAATTCTATGAGAAGCAATATTTGCACTAATGGTGGTTGAATGGGATATTATGCCAGCTTCTAGTACTATGGACAATCAGTAGGAAAATAACAAGGTAGAAAGTATTAATTTCTGAATCTTTGATGTAATTCAGTTATAAAAAATAACATATACAAAGAGCTACACTCTATTTACTGATAAGAGACATATGGTATAATAATGTCTGTACGTATAATATCATGTATGCACCTTCTATGATACCAAAACATTATGAAAACAGTTTGCAATGTAATTATTTATCAAATCCATCTTGTCAAGGTATCTTAAAACTGTCTCATTGATATTTGTACTTCAATAAAAGAAAAATAAAAAATAATAGTTATAATAATTATAAATAATAATAAAAAGTAGGATAATACCCTGCTTGTCTAATAATATTTTATCTGCTTTAGCCTTTTTGAAGCAGATTTTCTAGAATCAATGTGATTTCATACATAATTAGAAAAGTGAAATGTGGTGGAAGTAGAAAATGGAAATTAGATCATGGATTGTATACAACATTTTTGAAATAAAATACTATATGATTTTGTTTGGCCTTGATAACTAACTCTCTGTCATATGAAAAGGTGAAATATATTGAATGATGAAACAACCTATAAAATATTTGTGTTCATCCTTAAGGTTGAAAGTGAAGACCTGTATAATTTAGACAGCTATAGGGATAGAAAAGTCACAATAAATTTGAAAGATATTCATGATCTAAATGAATAGTATTCACTGAGTAGTAGAGTAAATGTACTGAAGAAGAAAATGGAAACCAGTGAAGGTAGGAGCTAGGAAATAGGTTCGCAGTGAAGGAAGGTGAAAGGATTCTTCAAATCTTCATATTAGATTTCTGTCATCATGTGAACTTCCTGGAGGAAATACATAAACGTGATTCTGTTTGGAAGATTTATGCTATGGATCTCAGTGTACTGGTTAGTAGCTACATGTTTATCATTTTCCTTTAGTTTTAACTAAAGGAACATTAATATGTTATTAATCTTTGAAACCACAGAGGATAAGTATGCATTAGAAATAGTAAGCTCCTAGAATTTGTTTCTCAAATACCTCAGTTATAAATTTAATTTCCTTACACTCTTATGACATTTCTTCATTTTTCCTTTTGTAGAGTTTGGGAAAAAAATAAGGCTTTAAGTGTCCATGGAGCATTTGAATGTGGTCATATATCTGAATAAAGTATTCATGATTAACTGAGTCTCCCACTAAAATTTCAATGAAAAACTCAAAAGACAGAAAAAAAGAAATATTTTTATTTCATACTTAGTAACCAATTTATATGGACCCACTTATTTGGAAAATAATTACTTATTTCTTCACAAATTAAAAGTAATTTTGTTATTTATGTGACTTGAAGGAAAACTAAAATTTTAAGATTTTGACTGAAATTCCATGGGAAAGACCTCAAATTAATGTATTAAAATTATGTTAACAGGTTACATAATTTGAGAAATTTTAGGTGTTTTGTTGTCCATTTTGATGAATTAACAATCTCACAGTAAACAAAATACAGCTAATGCACCCATATACTCAAATGTTTAATCATGTCTACAATATTGTTAAAACATTCAATGAAATGATCTTACTAATATCAATCAAAATGTCTAATAAAGAAGTAGTAATAAAGGCACTAAACTGAAAGCCACCATTATATTCAGCTTGAAAGACATTTCTTTAACTGGCTTAGATTCTGACAAATAGCTATACCAATTTGTTAATGGGTCTACGAGATTTTTATTGACTGCAGTCTTTTAACTGTTCTTGTGGCAGCTTTAGTTCACAAGTCTCGCTCTAGCTATACCATCAACATATTACAAAAGTTTGAAATTTGTGTTTGGCAAGCAACAGGAAATTACCTAAATGATTACTCTGAAATCTAATTTAAGCTGTGATTATTCTTCTGCTTTTAAATAGTGTCTATTGAGAAGTGGCTTTTATTGAAAATCTAAACAACTAGATTTTACTTTGTGCTCCGTAATTTTATGAGAAACAAGCGATGATAAACAGGCTTTACCATGACTGTATTCATGAAAACAAATGAAGATCTATGATCAGTATAGACCTTAAATTACTAATCATAGTTTTCACCATAAAGTACTTGGCGTATGTTGTACAAGTCATACATACTAAAGTAACTGTTGCTGACTGGACTGTCAAGAAATAAGTAGCTACTTTACCAATACTTCAGTGTAATTACCTGGATTTAGTCATTATTTTTCATGGCATTTATAATTTTAAATGGAATTGTGTTATAGTAGTGTTGAAAAAATTGAAACTGATTCATTAGGGATGTGTTAATTGTCACTTCATTAGAATTATTTGTTTGATTTTATAATATAAAATTTTAAAGTATTCATTTTACTACTCCTGTGTTATAGGTGGGGAATCTAATATAGCAACTAGATTAGGAACATGTAAGAAGTACATATACTGGCAGGTAAGTTATTAAGCAATGGTTCCAGATTAGTTAATTCTCCAAGAGTGCCTAGAGTATAGATGCTACAAAGAATGCTGTTTTTTTTATTTGTTTAGAGAATTTATGTTAAGGTATTTTTTCTGATTTATTCTATTTTAAAGATAATAAAAAATAAGAAAAATTACAAACCTTGAAGGATTTAAAAAAACCCAAGATTATAACAATTTAGCAATTGTTGTATTGCATGTTGTCTTCAAAGTAGTTGTTCAGATTACCAGATAGAAGCATGTAAAATTGAACAGAAAAGGAATGCTGTTTTAAAGTTATTAGTATAAAAGAGAAAATAGGATGATGGAATTTCATGGATCTCAAAAGAAAAAAAAGTCACTAAATTCTAAATAATGCACTCTGAGCTGAAAAGTTATAAATACCATTTATTTACCAAAGATAATAAAAAACTGGTTCTTAGTCTATTAGAAATTGAAGACAAACATGCTATATTAAATAATCGCAATTGGCCATAGTCTTCATCATTCTATAGATCCACTTATTTGATGATTGTAAATAATAATAAAATTATAAATTTTTATTTTTTATTTTACTTTGTTTCAAGGCACCTTTACCATCATTACATTTGTTTAGCCACCTGATCTTCCACACTTTCATGTTCATGAATAATTCATAGATGTGACTATATATCTCAATATCAATAAAGCCCACATCCCATATGTATTTCCCTATGTCAATTCAGTATTTCTCAAAGCATTTCTTTTTGTTACTTGTTTATTCTAATTTTCTACAAATGTTTTGAATTACAGAGATACTCATTCTCCATTCTTAAAGGAAATTAAAACATTTATGTTATACGATATATCATATATAACTTAATTTATTAATTCACATAAAAGTATTCTCTTTAGAAAAATATTTTGTACATTTTTCTTATTCTTACTTAATTAATCTTACTTCTTACAACTAGTCACTCAGGCTTTAATATCTGCTTCACTAACATGCTGAGTTTCTGTTAAGTTAATAAATAAATTCTTCAATTTGGTACATATTAAGGTGTAATTATCTGTATTCGTAGAAGTAATCATCACAAAAAAACACTTTCAGCAGTATTTAAAGTCAAAACCAGGGAAGATTTAACCAAGAGTAGATTATAATGGATTAACTAAGAATCAGCCTCCTACACCCAACTTTCCTGAATCATCATGGTGCTGGCCGTAGAAGACCCACCTGCAAATTGTTGCCAACAGCATTAAGAGAGAAGTTTAAGGGAAGGTGGTGCGCTGTTGATTCTCCTGGAGAAGCTAGGCATGTTAGTTTTCCTGACATGAACTCAGCTGTTATCGTCAGAGGACCTTGGGTTCTTCCTCTGTCTGAGGATGGCTGTGGTTCTTTTTGGAAGAACTTTGCTCCTTACCTTGAGCATCCAGATGGCTCGGCTTGCTGGCACCGATCTTTCATCTCACCAATACAGTCTTTCTCCATTACATTATTGGTGTCTGGATTTTCCCATTGCAGATTCTTGCTGCAGACCTGCATAAAACATTGTCATGGCTCCAGATCTCCCAGTAGTTTCATGCAGGATGTTGCCGTGGGATTGAGGTGCCAGATGGATTCTGTGGGTCTCTAGTGTGTGGAAAGATGTCTTGCACTATTTTTTTTTTTTTTTTTGGCAGAACCGGGGGTTGAACTCAGGTCCTTGCACTTGCCAGGAAAGCCCCTATTCTACTGAGCCATCTCCTTGGCCCCAGCCATCTCCCTGGCCCCAGCTGTCTCCCTGACCCCTCTTCTGCACTCTTCTGCCTTTGCCTTTTTGGGTGAATATTATAAAATAATCCTATAAATTATATGTCCTGTATGAAATCTGCTCCTTTGAAAAACCCAAACAACACTGATAAAATAAAAATTGGAGTTTTCTAAGATTGTCAATGATATATTCAGTACTATTTAGCTGACTTTTTCTACGGCTTTTTTACTTCCTGGTATCAGGAATCAAATTCAGGATCTTGTGCTTGCCAGGTAGTTGCTGTAACTCTGAGCTGTAATCCTGATTTTCTAGATAAATATTTATGATTAAATACAATCTCTAAATTTGAAGCAACTACTTACTGGATCAGGATTACAACCACATTGATGAGGTTTTCTCTTGATCTAAATTTTTTTCTCATGGGAACACAGGAGTGATGACAATGAGAAGAAATGGCTGGCCCGTGAATGTAGTGTACATTATTTCAATGCAGCAAATAGTGAGATGGAGAAGTAGACAATGGATATAATTCTATGTAGGTGCTAGCAACCTCTTCCAATACAAAAGAAAATATGCACATTGTTTTCTTTCTTTTAAATGCATTTGGTACAGGAGCTCACTACACAGTTGGGACTTACAGTGATCCTGCATTTTTCAGCCCCCCCAGTGCTGGGATTTCAGGCATGTGCCACAAGGCCAGACTCAGTGGTTGGCTCAGTGCACCCAAGGGCAAAGCCACTGCCGCATGTAGTACAGTGCACATTCTTTAGCATTATAGATGGATGATTATTGAGCAACTGTTTTGCATTGCTAACTCATCTTAAATTTTCTTATTGAGATTATTGATTTTCTGCTGATGATACATGTGGATTACTTTCATATCCTCCTATTTTAGCTGTGTTAATAATACTCTTTGAGATATGTCTTGAATTTATAAATGTTTCATTGAAATATATAAAAAAAATAAAAAGAACACAAATTTGAATGTGTCTTGACCACATTTCCACCAAATGAGTATTTCCAACCAATTAGCACTTTAGATAAACAAAGCATAAAGAGGGCCTCAGAAAACTATTTCTGTGTGCCAATGAGTCCTCCAATGATAAGCATTTCTCTGCTTTCTAGCATCACATACATTTCAAGAGTTCAGAAATGCAGAGATGTCATTGTGCAACATATGTATATGTTATGCTCTTTTTTTAACAACACAATGACTTTGTTTCATTCTCAGTATTTTAGATATATTTTAGGCTATTGAACTTTCTGTAGAACTTTCTGTAGTATAGGAACTGTACAATATCTTCACTGTTATGTCTGTGTTGTAAGATACAGTAGCCAGGGTGGCCTATGGTTATTGAACACTTAAACATGGTTAGTGACATTGAGACTATATTTGTTTAATTTAATAAAGTTCATTTAAACACTCACAGGTGGAAACTATAGTTAGAGAATGTTTTCTGTGGGCATATGTTAACTTAATCATCTATTCTTTTATAAAAAAATTCTTGAATAGTTTTTAGTTTACATTATTGTAAATTGCATCATTACACAAAATTTCATTGATAATTTGAGGCAGCTAGGGAGAGAACTCAGCAGTCTAGGCACCTGCGTGGCAAGTGTAAGCACTCAGATTCCATCCCCAGTACCTCATGCCACGGCATCCCAGGGACCCTGGATGCATTGTACCGGCCACTGAAATGAGTTGTGGTGGAGCACTCCTGTAATCCCAGCTTTGGGAAGGCTGAACCAGGAGGATCACTGCAAGTCCAATCTGCACAGCAAGACCCTGTAACAAATAGATAAATAAATATTTTAATAATTTAGGTGAAAATACATACAGTTTTCTATTGAGAAATTATGTAGAATATAATTTACAAAATTTATTAGATTTTAAATATTTTTCACATTATTGCTACCAACTTATTCTCAGTAACAGTAACTATGTTATATTTATTCCACATTCTTACTGTCTACCTCTTTTATTTCTACCATATTGGAAGATATATGAATATATATCTTACAATTTTAAATTTTTAATATTACTTAATCTTTTCATATATCTACAATGGGAAAGGTGCTTCACAATATTGATTTTCTTTTTCAAATACTCATAAATACTGTATAAGAACAGAAAAATATCAGAGAAGTCCCAGTCAAAAAACATTTAAATAAATCTCTCCAGTAATGTTCCAATGGAAAGACATGAAAATTACGAAAAAAGGCCCACAAGATAGCTCAGTGGACTAAGATCCTGATTTGGAAAGTGCGGGGACCAGGGTTCCATCCCTGGTTCTGCATGCTATGCCAGCCCCTCCCCTGCGGAGGGCTGACCCACTGACCAAGTCTGGGCATGGTGTTACATGTCGGTAGTTCCAGCGGTGGAGAGGCGGAGAACAGGAGGATCACTAGGAGTCTGAGCTGCATAGTGAGACCCTGTACTAAATACATAAAAGGGAAAAAAAGCACAGAAAATTATGAAAAGCCTGAGATTCTAATATAGTCAGAAGGTGCTTTACTAAGTGCAAGGAGGGATAGTAATGAAAATTTGTTAAGAAAAATTATCTTATACAAAAATTTAAAATTCTGAATAAAATACAGCTTTTGTTAATAACAAAGTAACAACTGTAGATTGGCATGGCTACTATGGAAATAAGTGTGGAGATTTCTCCAAAGCTTGGACTGGAGGTCCCATTCAACCCAGCTCTTCCACTCATAGGTACTTTTCCAGAAGAACTGAAAGCATCACACCGCAGTGATGTGTGTGCACCCATGTTTATAGTCTTCTGTTGGAAATTATAACAAAGATTAGAATACTTTCAATATATTACTCAATCTAAAGTAAAAATTAAAAAAATTCAAATATGTATACAATGTTAAGAGAATAAAATATATTTTCCAAAATTTCATTGTGAAAAAATCACAAACACTTAAAGCTTAGTGAAGTCTCTAATGTAGATGCGAGAAAATATTAAGAAGAACACATCTTGCCAAAATGGCTCACTGCGCTGATGCTCTGCCATGGAATCGCTGTGACAAACAGCAAATGACCCACAGTGCCACAGTCACTAGTTTTGATGCCCCAAGCATGGGAGGTAAAGGAATTAAAAATAAGCCTTCTTTTTGAGAAAGAAATATCACTTTTATTTTATCAATGTAAGGGATTAATTTCCTGAGAGCTGTATGTATTTCCCATGAGACTTTGCCCAGGTCGACGGCATTTGGACTCAGCTGGCGTGTGAGTGCTGGTTACACAATTTAAACCTTTCTAAAGAAAATATCTCATCATCTATGGAGTTTGATTTTTAAAGTTCAAGTTGAATATTCTATTTCCAGCTCAACCTTTACATGCTTTGCTGATTTTTCCTCCTTGTCATAACCCAAAACTATCCTTTATATATCTAAACTTCAGATGTTATAGACTAAAGTTTGTCAGTGAACATCAACAAAAGGAAAAGTGCTTCATGGATTTTGTTGGTAAGTACATTTCAGTGCTGAGATGCCAAGCATAAACTTACATTGGTGATTATTTTAATTAGACCAACAGTGCTAAGAAAATAAGTGTTATGCATCAATATGTGGGAGAATGAGGAAGGCAACAACACTTTTGCACAGCACATTACTAACACAATTGCTCTGTGTAAATGTTCTTTAAGGAATTTAAAAAATATTTTCTTTATTTGGTTCAGGGTCTTGATATGCAGCTCAGACTTCTAGTGGTCTTCCTGTCTCAGCCTCTCCAGGGCTGGGATTACAGGCGTGCACTACCACACCTGGTTTTTGGGCTTGGCACAGTGCATCTGGGGTTCCAGAGCCAGCACAGATGTGGTACCAGAAATTTAAACTAGGTCCTTCACTTGCCAGGCAGATGCTCAGACTACCATGCATTCTCCCCAGCCCACTCTATAAATATTCAGTGAATATTTACAAGCAATGTAACAAGCAGTATAGCAGCCAGCTAGAAATTAAGAATATTGAATTTATATATTGAAAGTCACTTGACTTTAAATTGGAAGTTCTACACATTTATCTTCACATGTTATCCATATAAAATATCTTTAAATATTAGTGCTTTGCGTTTTTTTTCAATAAAGACCTCCCCTGAAGCTGTTCTTAGAAATTTCTCAGTTCTTGGACTCTTATTTCAATATAAAAGGTGTGCGCATCAATATCCAGGAGTCAGATATGCCATATTTCTAAAACTTAAGTAAGATGAATTTCACTTGTACTAATGCACTAATGAACTATTATTTCATTTGATGACAACCTATCCTCTTCTTCAGCAGTGCTTCTTCCTTTACCTATGTTAAATTTCCCTGGAGATGATGAACATAATGTAAGCCTTTGAAAATGATATTGTTAAATTCACTGAAGGCAAAAATAACATGAAATTCTCACAAGGGCAGCCATATGGATCTCCCTTGGTTTCTTTTATTCTAGTAACAGATCCTTCATTTCTGGGGACTGCTATTGCCCCTTTCTTTTTACCTGATATGGTCAAGAACTAATTCCTTCAGCATAGGAAACAAAGGCTAAATTCTGAGCCACAATAACCAAGGTGCTACCCACCAGAATGTGATTTTTGGGTGTGAATAGGCCTTCAAACACAAACATCCTGCTTAGTTTTGGTGAACTGGAAAAGAAGAAGTTAGCCTCCTTTAAACACTCACAATAAGATTTATTTTATTACAGAGCTTTCAGTGTTTAACGCTACCTCTAAACAAGCCACATCCTTAAAAATAAAGGCATCTTTCCAAAAGACCAACAGCGATATACTTGGAGATAATTTTGGACATATTGACCACGCCTACTCTAAAATTAAGTACAAGGGCTGGGGAGATGGCTCAGTAAAATAAGCACTTGCCTGGCAAGCACAAGGGCTACATTTTGTAGAATATGAACTTGTTTTTCATGTCAGATGCGTGGAACACATACACAATTATGTGAGAGTGTGTATGCTTTTAAGTTTGATCTATGATACTTTTTGATTTCTGATCAACACTCTTAACCACAATGGCAATATAATGGGTGGTTACACCCATGATTAGTTCATGTACTGAAATACTAACCCCAATTTTATAGCGATAAGGAGTGACACCTTTGTACAGTGGTTAAGTCATGAGAGTTGTACCCTTCTAAATGGATTAGTGATGTTATTCAAAAGAATCCTAAATAAATCCTTCCTTCTGGTTCATGAAGAGATCAGTGATTTTTTTCTTTTTTTTTTTTTTTTGACTGAGGATGGAACTCAGGACCTTTACTTTACCAGGCATGTGCTATGCCATTGAGGTTGGCCCTGAAATTAGTTATCATTTTTTTTTTCTAAGCAAGTCCTTCACCTTGTTTCATAGAATAAGGTCATCTGTGAGAAAGTGAGAGTGAGTCCTCCATCATAATTTACCAAATAATTGCTATTAATTTTCAAAGCTTGCAGAACAGGTAATTAGTCTTTGATATTTTTCTTTATGCCTGAACAAAGGTAGAGATCTTCAATAACTAGAGCTCTATAAAGGGGTATACCATGCTTATGAATAAAATATACAAAATATATGCAAACATACAGCCTCTTAAAGTTTTTGAAAGTGGTTAGAGTTACCAGGAAAGTCATGTTTGATTATATTGCAGTAGAATTTTTCAATACATTTAGTGACGATTATACTGTTGAAAAAAAAAAGAATATTTTAAAGGCACCCTTAAAGTTGTATAAATATTCTCCATTGTATGCTTTCATGTTGAAAAAACACTAATTGGTCTTTGAGGGAATACAGTTAAGAAATTAAAATGTATACATGCCAAATCAATAAAATCTAAATGGGCGGAGTTGAAAAATGTTGCTGTTAATATACATTAAGCCTCATTTTTCATCTACTAGAATTATAACCCTGTTGTTTCAATGTCAAATTTTAACATTATATTTTTGTGGCAGGCACTCTTCATTTTCCTTCACCTGGTAAACTTCTAAGTTTGACAATTAGAGAACAGCATTTACTAAGATATAATTAGGTTGGATTAATATATCTAAATCTGTTTCCACATATTAAAGGAGGAAAATATTGGAATTAGTTTCAGGAGATAACATGCCAATCTAATACAAAAATGAGACTTCAAGTTTTGGAATCCTGGCACATTTGGCTTTTGGAATATTCCAGTGAATCAAATAATTTAATATGGTATATAAGCTTAATGGCATTGGAAACTGCAGTGCCCTGGCTTGTTTTAAATCAGAATTAGAGATGTGCCAACCTGTCACAACTCCTATGCACAAAGTACACTGTAGTTCTTCACACCTCTTTGAGTTCATATCAATCATTCGAAAATAACATTTTTCCTCAGAATGAGCTGTCACTATAAATATGAATAGTGGCTGCTGAACTGGAATTCATCCAAATTTTCAGCAAGCCATTTGGTTCATTATATAGCAAACTGAATGCCTTTCAAAACCAGATTTTCTCATACTATTTTAGAGAAAATGCAATAATATCCTGCAAATATTTCAGTAACTATTTGATGTTTTATTCAAATTGCATTTAAATATCTGAGTAATTTTCTGTTTTATGAGCATTTATGATTCATTTTTCAATAATCAGCCAGCAGCTTTTTATTTTCTTAGAAGTAAGTGCACTTGATTGAGTAGCATATCGGTTCAGTTATATGTGCTCACCAAGCTACAAGCTGTGCTTTGTCATTGCCCGCTTTCCTTTTATTGTAAGACTACAAAGACTTTATTCTATTCAATAAACGTAGTACACAGGGAGAGATAATACTTGTGAACACATATCTGGATTAAAAGGATTTTTCTGATTTGAGAATATTGTGATATCGAGGATTTTATAAAAGTACTGTAAGTTCAAAAATTTTATACTTCAAGGTCACAAATGTGGCACAATCTGTCACATGGAATGTAAAATGTAAAATCAGCTACATTATTTCCCTAGAGGAAAACATCTGTTGCCCATGTTTCTTGCAATTTTGATTCATAGGAGACCAAAATTAATAATTAGCTTTTACATTTTAGGAGCAAATGGTTAATTTTTTCCACTGTTGAGGTTTCAGTTTTACAGCTGCTACTTTCATTTTTTGTTATCAATCCAAATAAAATCTAAAAAGTCCCCTGTCCTACATATTTGTGGAAAATTTTTACAATGAAATTAAAGAATGACAGAATATGTTTCAAAATATTTGAAAAAATATGTCAAACTTGGGTGACTATTGTGATATAGAACAAACCCAATTGATCGTGGAGTATTATTCACTTTTGAGCCCTGTATCTCAACTTGCTGTGTGTCACTTTGAGTTCTTATCTATAGAAAAAGTAGTGCTAAATCTCTAAATGCCTATGTCTCTGGGAAGTTATAAGGGAAAGGCAATAAGTATAACAGCGGTTCGAGGTATTCACGTATCATGATTCAGGAAGAGTAGCCCAATTGACTGTGATGCTTGAAAATCCAACTTAATTTCAATTACATTTTATCATGATGTTTGAGAACACATTCCTCGCCACATACTTCTTTTATCTTAAAAAAAAAAAAAAAACCTAAAACTTAAATTACTTTGGCTTTGCTGGCTAGTGAATGCCCTTTTTGTTGTGATTCTTTGCTTCATTGTGGCCTCATATATCTGCATTATTTAAAGGAAATTTTCAGTCTGGAATATTTGCAATTATGTAATGGTTTCCATGTTTTTTCTAGCAATCAACTCTTCTTCATTTAGGGCAGTGCAATGAACATTACTCTGGCTATTTAACTGATGGTCATTTTAGTATGTAATTCCATTCAAACTCATAATACATCACTACAATTAAAATTACTTCAGTAGATATTTGTTCATTGTCCATTCTAAAAATTAAGCATTTTCTGGGGCTGGGAAAATGGCTCAGTGGAACAAGCACTTCCCTGACAAGCTCAAGGACCTGAGTTCAATACCCGGATCCATCAAAAATAAAAATATAAGCCGGGCATGGTGGCGCATGCCTGTAATCCCAGCACTCGGGAGGCTGAGGCAGGAGGTTTGTTGTGAGTTCGAGACCAGCCTGAGCTACAAAGTGAGCTTAAGGCCAGCCTGAACTGCATAATGAGACCCTGTCTCAAAAAGACAAAAAAAGAAAAAAAATAAAAATATAAAAATAAATTAAAAATAATCATTTTCTTTTGCTATCATTATGAGAATTTTTATGCATTTTAGATATTAAATTTTCATAATCTCTTTGGCTTGCAAATATTTTCTTCTTTAAGGACTGAGGAGATAGCTCAGTGACATAAGTGCCTGCTTAGCAAGGGCAAGGTCCCTGGTTTGATCCTCAGTACCACAAAATAAATAAATAAATAAATAAATAAATATTTTATTTAGTACAATTGAAAACAGAATAAGATTAGAAAATAAAGCATTGCTAGTGAAGCATGTGAAACATAGACACTGTCAGAGACAGCTTGTTGGGCAGGCCAGACAGCTCAGCGGACTAAAGCACCTGCTTAGGCAGAGTGTTGTGGCCAGGATTCGATCCACTAAGCTAAGTTAAATAAATGAACACAAAATTTCACATACTCCAAGATTCAATTCAATGACATTTTTAGAAAAAGTAAATCTGCACAGACAAAACACTGATTAGGGCAAGAGGAGCAGAAAGCAAAAGCAACTGCATAACGACAGCTACGTGATTACTTTTAGGGTAATGAAAATATTCTTAGGCATAAATGATGTAAATGTAATAAATATGAATCACTGAATTATAACCTTTTTGAAAAGGGAAGCAATACCAAGAAGACAATTCCATGCTTTCCAGTTTATAAACTATTACCAGAATGTAATTTAGGTGGAAAGCTTGATCCAATTTACCAAAATACTTGCTAGCACAGAGAAATTGTTTTGTTTTTCCCTTATAAAAAACTCACATGACAGTAGCACCAATTATGGGGTGTATTTAGTAACCCATATGGCCTCCCCTATAATCATACTGTCTTACTTGAGGATTGTCTGATGTTTATTTTGAGAATATGAGTGTCATGTGTTGCATCTTCTTGAGTATGCAAAAGGCAGATATTCTACGTTTTTGCCATGCACATCACAGTATTGCTTGATGTTTATTCAACAGTAAAACAATGTTTTCTAGAAATAAAACTAAGGGATTTTTGCTATACAGATGTTACATCTATTTAAGATCTAAAAATAAATATCCTAAATTATTTTGATCTAACTGCTCTCATGAGTTAGATCAAAATAATTTCTCTTAAATTAACACAAGATTTTCATTTCCACTGCTACCTGAAATCTGTTCTACCCACTCCAGAAATCAATGTCTTCTTCAAAGTTAGTGTCTTCAGCTATACTAGGTCCTTAATTCTGTTTTAGCATTTATTTATTTGCTCTTTGGGAGACAGAGTATCTGAATTTATTCCCCATGAGCCCTTTGCAGAAGTCTCTGAGGTAATTGCTACAATCTATGGCCACACCGCTAAGATTCTGTCAGTCTTAGTTCTGTAGGAAGCATCCTAGAATTTGGCAGATTCTCATGATTCATTACCTGAAAATAGCTCACGGGGTCTGGCTAACATGACAAGGAATTAATGCTCAGTTCTGCTGAAATAAGAATACTGATGGTGAATTAGGGGGGTGTAGGCCACATGGTGACTTTGGCTACACAGATGTCACATGCTGAGAGTGACGTCATTAGTCCTTCAAGAGAATGCGGAGCATGCTGAGGTGAGATGTTCATGTCAGCTGTGGGCCCTGTTTTGCATACACAGGCCCTCAGACCCTTTGGAAACTTCTTGTGCAAGATTCGGGCACAATGCACTATGTAAGTGGATGAAAATATACTCGAGTAATGTAAAATGAATGTTTAATGTAATTATTAATAGGCAAAAATGTAACTTTTACCTCTTGTTTCCTAACTTTCATAGACCTTTCATTCCTTCTTTTATTGTTTTCCCTTTATACACACACACACACACACACACACACACACACACACACACACACACATATATTTGTTGTTCTTCATTTTCTATGTATCTCATAGTTTTTTTCTTTCTCTTAAAAACGAGGCTTCTAAAAATATCTTTAAAATTATATTTTGCAGAAAACTATTTATAATTTTTTCTCTCACTTGTCCTACCTTTAATGGTATTGATAATCCATTCTCATCCTAGTCTTATACCTGTTAACCATTTATTCCAGCTATAGTTTTCATAATTTTTCTTTTTTTAATATTTATACCAGGTCTAAAAACAACTTCTGACACTGGCAGTCCTAGAGATAACCCACTACTATTATGGACTACGGGACTATATTGGATTATTTTGCTGAATTCACGCACCTACATTATTAAATGGCAATGGAATACCCATCTCTGACAAAACTAAACAAAAAAGGGAGATACAAAGGAAGGATCATTTTGTATCTGCATATACAAAATAGGATAGGTATACATCTACTTTCTCTTAATTCAATGAGAAGAAAGATTTGTACTAACAGTGTTTGGACAAAAGATCATATCTGCATCTTGTCTATGAATAACCACTATGAAGACAAAAATACGCATTGTATTAATTATTAAAACTGTAATACTATTCAGTTTTGAAGCTGTCTCATTGCTATTTGGTTCCCAATAAAATTAATTAAAAAATTAAAAAAATGGTTTAGGTCAACCACTATATTACATTATTCTAAATCCAGTCACTGTTTCTTTTTATATTTTCTTCAGTTTTCACATTAATGATTAATAGCCTTTCATTCAAACTTGAAAAGATTATCGTCTCTTTGAACTAATCCAACACAGATAAAATACTATAGAATGTTTGGGAAAAATCTTTCTGTTCTTTTCTGAAGGAAAAAATGCTTGACATTGCCCTGTAGATTGCCAGAATTTTTCTTTGTTTCCTTTCAGTAATTTGAATGTACTATTTTAGTCTCTCCTGTAGTGCCAGGTTTCTACTGGTAAGTCAATCGATATATTTTATGTAAATTTAATTTATAAATTTCATTGTTTTGTTGCTTTCATACTTTTCTGTATTTGGCTTTTAAAAACTAATGATATTGCTATAAAGATATTTAATAGAACTGGGATTATGAGATTCACAAATCATGATGTTCTTTAGATTTTGGAATATTTCTATTTTTGAATAAGTTTGTTCATATTTTGTTTTTCTCTGTTTATTCTTGCACTGTTCTGTTATAGACCCACTCTCTCCTCTCTCTCCTCTCCTCTCTCCTCTCCTCTCCTCTCCTCTCCTCTCCTCTCCTCTCCTCTCCTCTCCTCCTCCTCCAATCTTCTCTCTCTCTCTCTCTCTCTCTCTCTCTTTCTCTTTGTGTACATACATGTTGGTAGAATATATATATATATATATATATATATATATTTATTTATTTATTTATATAGTTTGATGTATCAAAAATATTACAAACTCTGTCAAGCATGTGCAAGGTCCTAATGACCAACTTTCCAAAGTTTTAAATACAATTTGCAGGTTTTAGAAGAGAATTTCACGACAGGAATATGAAACTAGTAAATTTTGTGTGTTCAAATACCTTGTAGAATGTTTCATTAAGCATTTTAAAGATGTGCACATAATTAGGAAACAAAAACATTTATTTATTTTTTTTAATTTTTTTTTTTTTTTTTTTGCGGAGCTGGGGATTGAACTCTGGTCCTTGCGCTTGCCAGGGAAGCGCTTATTCCACTGAGCCATGTCCTAGCCCCTAACAAAAACATTTATGTTCTGCTAATATAAAAAAGTAAATGAAAATTAAATTATCACTATCAAGTAACAAGATATTTCTTAAAAATAGTCATGATATAATATTCTTCCTCACCATTGAATATTACAGAAATAATAACTGTGAAGGGTTCTGTAACTTTTAAAGCCATATATTTAATAGTTTGTAGAACTAAGTTAAAAGAAATTGAAAAAAGATACTTCTAATAATAAAACTTTAGGGTATAGTAATCATTCAAAATATTGAGGTCATTTGTTCACAAATATAGATAGTGGAATAACTTTTATCTATTTTGAAATCTTCAGCGTTATTTTTGTAGTATATCCCCATTTCTCAAATATAATTTAAAGTAATATTTGAAAAGTGTTAGACCAAAACGTGTATGAACCAATGTACCTTAATTTGAACAGCTTGCCTACTTCTTAAGCTAAATATTAAGTATCATAAATCAGAGGAGATTAAAGATTTCTAAAGCATTGTTCTTTAGAAAATAAACACAAATTTTCTCTGTAAAAGTGTTGAGTAAAACCCCCATCGTTATCATATAATAAGTATATAAATGTCCATATCTTACTAATATGCTTATTTACCACTTATATTATCAAATCCAAATTTACATTCACAAATTTCATTCTATTTATTTATTTATATGGAGAAACTTTAGTTAAGATAAATAAATTACAAGGACAAAGGGCAAAGTTGCTCTCAGCATGTACCTTAATCTTGAGTGTCCATGTTAGTGGCATAAGAGACTTCTAGATCATAAGAGTATTGACTTCAACAATGGTTGAACCAATTAAAAAATTATGATTTTATATCTAAAGGGCATTATGAGCTGAGGTCTATTTGTAGGAAGTGAGTCATGAGGGAATTACATTCTCCCCTTCTTTGGATCTTTCCACCCTCCTCTGCTCCCTGATTGTAGGAAGTAAGCAGCATATCTCTACCCTTCTGCTCTCCCTGCCTTGAGGCCAATCAACCATAAAAGAAATCCTTGAACATATGAGTGAGAATCAACCTCTCCATTTTTTTTTGGGCGGAGCCGGGGATTGAACTCAGACCTCTGCACTTGCCAGGAAAGCACTTATTCTACTGAACTATCTCTCCAGCCTCTAATCTCTCCAGAGCTGTGTATGCCAGGTATTTTGTCCCAGTCAGGAGCTCAAGTTAATACAAAGTATTATATAGGTATGGTGAGAGTAATTATCTCTGGATATTTCTGACTTTTTAATACACTTTCTTGCTACTCTGGCCAAAACAGTATTTTCTAAATCTTTTCAAACCATAAATTATGAAACAGTGAAAATAGTTGAAATATAGAGCAGATAGAACTAAATTCTTAGTAAAACTGAAAAACTCATGGTACTAGAAGGTGTTGGAAGACTGACACACTGTTCAGAGACAGCCAACTGAGGCAAGAAGAAACTACTACAAATGGTAAAACAGTACACGGCTTGTGTTTGCACAGCACTGGATTTTCTAACAACTCATTCCTTAACTGACTATAATGACTATAGACTTTGGAGTTTAAAGAAAACTAACAAACACCACAGAAGAATTTCGTAGAAGACTTTATTAAAGGTAAACCATATAGTAATGCAGGAGAAAGAAAGCATAAGCAAGCATGGAAGCTTAAGAGAATAGGAGTACATCATCCCAAGTATTTTCTGTGGAAACAAGATGTGCCTCGTTTGGAATAGAATCCACCCAGTTACATTCCATATACCTTACTCTTAGGAAAACTCTCACTAAAGTCTCAGTGGAGTCTTTCACATCTCTCCAAGCATGAAGGTAAGTCAAGTTGCGTAAAGGATTATATCAGCAAAAGCCTGCAATAACTTAAAAAGCATACCTGAAGCAACAGAGTATTCAAACTTTAACAAATTAAGATTTTTTAGACTGTTTGTCATTATCATGTAAAGACCCAGCCCAGGATCCAATCATTTGTTTAAAGAATGCAGTTCTTCCCCGTAGCTATAAAATGCCTTGTCTTACATACTGTACCTGTAAATAGCAGGCACTCAAAAATATTTGTTGAATGTGTAGTCATAGAAACAACAGAGTCAACCAGTAAAATACATGACTTGAGGCAAAAATATACGTGATTTTTTAAACATGACTGAAGGGCCAGCGAGATAGGTCTGTGGACTCAGAGCCTGCTTAGACGAGCTCAGGGACTGGGATTCAATCGCTGGCTCCACATGTGGCACAGGCTCTGCCCCAGGGTCACTGAGTCAGGACTGAGACTGGGAGTGGTGCTCCAGTAACCCTGTAATCCCAGTACTGATGAGGCTGCAAACAGGAGGATCACTGCGAGCCCAAGCTGTGTAATGAGACCCTGTACCAGATACATACAATTATAAAAAAGTTATAATACACCATATTAATTAAAAGTGGACAGAACTATTCCAATCAAATCATATAGGAAAACGCAATTCTAATTACCATTAAAGTAAGGAATGACACCCTTTCATTCTTTAATTCATGCAATCAAGAAATATTTATTAATAATCTATTATGTGACATATGTAGTATATAATTAGCTTCTTAATTAGCTAGCATGTTTAGCAGTATCGAAGATGCTTTTATATCAAGAAGTAGCTTCGTGGGGACTGGGGAGATGACTCAGTAGAATAAGCGCTTCCCTGGCAAGCACAAGGGTCTGAGTTCAATCCCTGGGTCCGCCAAAAAAAAAAAAAAAGAAGTAGTTTCTTTATAATTAAAGTTTCTTAAAACAACTTCCAATTAATCCATAAAATTATCCATTTCCTCAAAGATATTTTATTTGATTGCCAATAGGACACTGACATTCTGGGTGATGTCAGCTCCTGGGAAGTAAGCTGTGAGAAACCAAGAAGCTCACAAATGCAGCCCACATACAGTCCACGGTGAAAGCAGTAGCATTGTACAGCTGTAACCGCGCCTTAAGCGGCTCCAATGGTGTTAGAATGGAGACGATTAGATCCACAAGTGATCTTTAGCTGACTTTTAAGAGGATGACGAAAATAGTCTTGTGATGCACTAACTAAATCAATCAATATTTCTGCAACATGGCTTATAGATAAATCAGCAGAGGTCATTTCACACTGCTATTGAAATACTGAGCTGAGAATGGGTTAGAATAAATACACTTAATAAAATTTTACTTCATTCTTTATTATAAAGATAATATGTCAAAATGGGCTCCAAATACAATTTTAGCATATTTTCCAAATATAACATCTATTACGCATATAAACCACATGAACATAATTGTTCAGTAACTGCTATTTTACTTCTGCTTTCTGGAGGCTACATTTGTCTTTATTAAGACATTCATCCTTGGCACCACATACACAAAATAATAATAATAAAGAAGATGCTTTGAGGAAAATTTCAAGAATTAGATGCTTTAGTGATGTATTGTATTAATAGTTCTGTAATGTAAAACATAATATATCACTAAAACAAGTCAAATATATCCAAAATTATTAATCAATAAAATGTAAAGTATTTTTATAAGTAGGATAATAAAATCATATTTAGCCTATACTTTATCAAAAAATAAAATTAAGGAAAGATTTATTGTGTATATAACTGATCCCACAGTAAGTAAGAAAAATCCACATAATC
>PVKA01013774.1:39877-54266 GCA_004027165.1 Ctenomys sociabilis | reverse complement strand
CCCTGTAGACCCTATACTACTACATGCATTAAAAATAAATAAGATAAAATGAAAGTAACAAAGGACAGGGGTTGTAGCTCAATAGGAAGACCCTGAGTTCAATCTCTCCAGGGAAAAAGGAAGCAGGAAAAGCCATACTTCTTTCATCATTTAATAAGGCTGGACTCCAGGTCCTTCCTTCTGTCTGGTTGTTGTATGACTTCTATGAAGACTGCCCTTGGGCTGGGGAGGTGGCTCAGTGGGATAAGTGTATCCCTGGCAAGCATAAGGGCCTGAGTTCGATCCCTGGTTCTGCAAAAAAAAAAAAAAAAAAAAAAAATATATATATATATATATATATATATATATATATATTTTTTTTTTTATTTTATTTTAGGGGAAGACTGCCCTTAAGCTCAAGGGCCTGAGTTCAATTCCTGGTTCCACCAAAAAAAGAGAGCAAAATAAAAATAGATAATAGGAAACAGGAAGACTGCCCTTGCCCGTGTCTTAGGTGCCCATCCGTCCTGGGCAGCCTCCAGGGTCAGGACCCAAGTCTGCTGCATGTGTAGCCCCAGGCCCTCCTGAGGGCAGCCGCCGGAGTCTAGAGTCCACAGGCTGGGCAGCATAAGTTGTGACCTGTAAAGATGTCCAAGTTCCTCTCCTTTTGAAATTCTCCTTCATGAAATCTGTCACAGGGGGGTGGAGGAAGGCTATGGTGTAGTGGCATCTCTCTCTTTCCCTGGGACTCTGGGGGGCGCAGTGACCTGGCTATGACAATGGGATGAGTCCTTAGCAGACACCGTGCTCCCTTTGCACACCTCCTCCCCGAGGCGCTGCTGAGGCAGGTTAGAGCTCCGGGGGGCAGGTGCCTGCCAGGCTTCCAGAGCATGTGCACAGCGGCCCACACTTGTGCCTTGGTGGGTGTCTCCTGCAGGTAGAACCACACAGTCCCCCACTCTAGCAAGTCACTTCAGGGCTGCCCCTCCCTCCCCCAGCCCATCCATCCTGTCCCTATCCTCTCACCTGCTCGCTGCTCAGGGTCCTGGGCTCCACAATGACCACTAAGGTGGTCACGGCAGGTCTAGCAAGGGCCACCAGCTCACAGTCAAGGGATCACTCTGGTTGGGACTGTGCACACCGGGAAACCCACGCTGGCAGCCAGGTCCGGCCCCTCCACTATCACCTGTCAGCCTCTGGACATTTCTCCTGTATATCGAGACCCAAAACCTGTGGCATTGTATTGTAAGCATTGTATTTCGCAGTGCTTGTGCCCCGTGTGGAGTGGGTGCACCTACTTGATATATCTGATGTCTCCGCTTCAGCCCCTCCTTCCCTCCCTCCCCACCGAAGATTTCTCATGGCCTAGAGAGAATGGATCATAAATAATTAACAAGCTAGCCGGGCGTGGTGGTGCAGGCCTGTAATCCCAGCACTCGGGAGGCTGAGGCAGGAGGATTGTTGTGAGTTTGAGACCAGCCTGAGCTACAAAGTGAGCTTAAGGCCAGCCTGAACTGCATAGTGAGACCCTGTCTCAAAAAAAAGACCAAAAAAAAAATAATAATAATTATCAAATAAAACTTGTTCTTCAAGAAAAAGCTGAGTGTGTGTGCTGTAACCCCAGCACTCGGGAGGCTGGAGCAGGAGGAGGACTGCGGCTCCAAGCGGAGCCTGGACAAATGAGTTACTTAGTGAGACCCTGTCTCAAAATTAATTAATTAGCCAGGGAGATGGCTCAGTGGGATAAGTGCTTCCTTGGCAAGCACAAGGGCCTGAGTTCAATCCCTGGTTCTCCCAAAAAATTAATTAATTAGGGGCTGGGGAGATGGCCCCAGTGAATCCCTGGTTCCGCCAAAAACCAAAATAATAATTAATTAATTAATTAATTTTTTGAAACAGTATCTCCTATGTAGCCCAGGCTGGCCACAAACTCAGGGTGATTCTTCTGTCTCAGCATTCTGAGTGCTGGAATTACAGCTGTACACCACCACACATGGTCAGTCTTAAATAAATAAATAAACAAAGTGTGGTATGGCCCAGTGTAGAGTCCTGGGTTCAAGCTCCATTACAAAAACAAAAAAATTCTTTTCTGAGATAGGGTCTCATTAAGTGGCCTAGAGTAGGCAGGCTCTGACTTAGGATCTTCCTGCCTCAGCCTCCCAGAGTCCACTACCACTCCCTGATTGTCGGTATCATTTGGTGAGTGTAAGGCACTCACTGAGCTGATGGCAAGGCTCAACTAGAAGGTCCCCAAAAGCTTCTCTGACAGGTCACTTGCCCTTCTGCTCTTCCTTAGAACATGGTGGTGGCTTCCCAGATCTACCAGGTCCCAGAGCTACTCCTGAACTGGGGATTGAACTCAGGCCTTCGCGCTTGCCAGGGAAGTGTTTAGTCCACTGAGCCATCTCCCCACCCCCTTTTTTAATTCATTTTTCCCTGCTGCTTTCTTTTCTTCTTTCCTTTTTGTTTTGTTTATTTGAGACAGGGTCTAGCTATATAGCCTAGGCTGGCCTTGAACTTGCAGCAATCCTCTTGCTTCAGCCTCCCTAGTGCTAGGATTGTAGGGTTGCGACCACATGCTTGGCTTCCTGCTGCTTTAATTTTTTTTTTTTTTTGTAGTACCAGGCCCTTGCGCTTGCCAGGGAAGGGCTTTATTCCATTGAGCCATCTCCCCGGCCCCACTTGAGATGGACAACACGTTTTGAGGATGGGACAGAGGCTCCACGTCCTGGTGGGCAGAGCTGCAGGTGCAACGGGAGTGGGTGGTCGGAGCCATCACCCCTTAAGGAAGCTGGCCTGGGCCCACTGCAGGCTGCATCAGCTGCTGTCCCCAAAAAACAGGAGGAGCAGCAAGGACTGCACCAGGAGTGGCTTCTAGCTGAGGCTCCAGGGGTGCGGGATGGGCTTGAGGACCAGAAGTTACCCCATGTCGCTGCTTAGCTGTCCTCCGCAGGATGCACGGCCAGGCCAGGGCGGGAGCCTGGTGCTCAGCCAGGAGCAGTGGGCTGAGGACAGCAGGCCGGGGCTCTGTCCCTGCGGTGGCCTGCGCGTGGGGTGGAGTGGGGTGTGCTGCAGGCCATGGGTTTCTGGAGTCAGGGTCACTGCAGGGTCATCCTGTCACCACATGCTGCTGGCTGAGGCTGGCACCCCCAGGTGGAGCAGCAGGGCCCCAGGGCGTTTTCCTTTCTGGTGCCTCTGCTTCTCTCCAGTTGCCGGGAGCCCTGTGGCCCTGGATCCCCAGCGGTGGTCAACAGGAGTGGGCCTTGAGCCACACTTGGTCCGTCTGCCTTTGTGCCTGGCTTTGTCCCTTCAAGGTGACACTTAGAAAGGCTGCACGGTGAGCAAGGCCCCAAGAGCTGCAAGGATGCCCCAGAAAGTGCCTACTACCTGGGCTCCTGCCCCTTCTTCCATGATGCTGAACTTCTTTGAACTGGGAGATGGGAAACATCTTAGAGTTCAAATTCTCAGAGCATAGCCTGAGCTTGGGGTGCTTTTAAAAACAGCAGGTTTCAATGCCGGACATGATGAAGCATGCCTATAATCCCAGCACTTGGAAGGCAAGACCAGCCTGGGCTACAAAATGAGCACAAGGCCAGACTGAGCTGCATAGTGGGACCCTGTCTCAAAAAAGACAAAAAAAAAAAAAAAAAAAAAAGTGGGACATGCACTTGTAATCTCAGGACTCTGGGAGCCAGAGACAGAAGAACCAACAGTTTGAGCACAGCTTGGGCAGTTCCATGATTTATGGAGACTCTGTCTTCTAAATAAAAGTGAAAAGAGCTGGGGATGTAGTTCAATGCAAAAGCCATGGATTCAATCTCCAATATCACACACACAAAAAGTAAAAGTAATTATGGGTGTGGGAAGATGTAATCAGAAGAAGCCAGGCCCAGTGGTGCACGGTGAGCCCAGCGCTCAGAGGCTGAGGCAGGAGGACCACTGAGAGTCCAAGAATGGTCTGGGTTACAGGGCCAGCCCGACCACAAAGAAAGACCGTGTCTCAAAACAACCAGAACAAACAGTGCAAACAAAACAGTTTATGGGCTGGTGAGATAGCTCAGCAGACTAAGCACCGGCTTAGGCAAACGAAGGGACCAGGGTTTGATCCCCAGCACCAGCCATATGCTGAGCGGCAACGGCCCCTATAATCCAGTACTGGAAGCTGAAAACAGGAGGATCGCTATGAGTCTGGCCTACATAGTGAAACCCTGTACCAAACATATTTTAAAAATTTTATGTAAAAACTCAACACTACACACATTTTCCTCCCTGGAATATTAATTTTTTTGTTTGTATTTTAGGGAAGGGTCTACAGGGTGTTCAGGGTCTCACTACTAGATCCAGCTCCTAGTGATCTGTCTGCTTCCCGAGAGCTGGGATTACAGGTGTGGGCCACCGTGCCCAGCCTCAATTGCTGTCTCAGTGTGCCCCAGGGGCGGGGCCAGCACGGCAGGCCTGGGGATCAAACCCCCGCCTCTGCACCTGCTTGCAGGTGCTTTAATCCACTGAGCTATTTGGCTGGCCCTGTATTAAATTATTATTAATGAACTGCACATCTGTAACTAATGTACTGTTCAGGATGTAGAAATTAAAGCACAGGACCTTAGGCATTCCCAGCCTTAGGAATTCTACTTGTGTTTAAGGTACACTGCCAGTAGGTGGCGATGATGCCCAGCTGGAGAGGCTACTCAAGCACCCTTCCTTTTTATACCCCACAGTGGCCACTCAAAGGACCGACTGGCTGAGACTGTTTCTCCATCTATAAAATGGGAACAAAGGCTACCCAAGTGAGGCCACCTACAAGAAGTCCTCTTGCATATAGTGAAGATCTGCTTCTAGCTGGGTGGTTCCAAACATTTAAATCTATGCCTGAGGAACTTGCAGGTCAGCTCAGTGGTTTAAGTGCCTGCTCATGCACATGTAGTCAGGCGTAGGATATCGAGATTTGGTCCCCACCTCCAGCTGCATTAGCAGACCCACACTTAAGGCAGCCTGAGCCAGACCCTCCCCCCCCAAAAAAAAATCATTCTCAACTTTTACAACAACAAAAAAATCTATGCCTGGCTTGAAAACACCACTTGCGGGCTGTGTGGCCTTGGGCTAGTCACACGAGCTCTCTCGCATGGGTTTCTCTCTCAGTAACACGGGACTGGTAATCACATGGTGTCCACAGTTTCCATGCAAGTGCAGGGGCCAGGCCCCGGCCAAACGCTAGCCACAGACAGTCACTGTGTCCTCTCTGCAGCACAGACTCTGGGTCCCGGGCCCAGGCACCTCCCAAGACTGTGGGCTCTGTTCAGGGCATTTCTCACTCCCAGACATGAGTCACAGGCGAGCAAACCACAAGCCCGAACCTCTCTTCACACTTGGTCTCAGGGTTGGCTCCGGCCACCCTGCGGAGACAGCATGTTCAGCCTGCCAGAGACCAGCCAGCCAGCCAGTGGCGACGATCGCCGATCAGGAGAGGGCAGGGACCTGGGAGGCTGTGTTTGAAGTATTTTTGTCCCTCAGAGGTGTCCTGCTCCTGACGGTGTGTGTAGCTGAAAGACACCTCAGAAAATAAAACAGTGCCCGGGCCACCAGGCAGGTAGCGCCCCGCTGGGTCCCTGCTGGGCAGGGATGGAGGGGGCAGAAGACCCGGTGACACCTGAGCCTGAGGGATCTTCTTCAGCCCAGCTCTGCGATCCACGTGCTCTGTGACCTTGGAGGAGCTCTCCCTCCAGTCCTGCTCTGTCCACATCATGACCCAGCCCCTGCCTTCCCTTTGGAAGCAAGGTGTGGGACAGACAGAGCAGCCGGAAACCTCGCCTCCCCCAGGAAGCCTTCTCTTGGGTAGGAACAGAAGGGGCTCCAAAGCCTCCCTCGCCCCCTCTCCAAACCAGACGTGCAGTAATCATCCCAATGCATTATTCATCCACTGATTTATTCATTTCACATGCTTGGTCAGGCCCGGCCTGTCCTTCTGTCTCTAGGCCCTTTATGCCTGCAGCATCCAGGGGAGGAGGTGTGCATGAGAAGCCAGAAATGCTTGTGCCACTGGTGGGGAAAAAGGGGGCAGCCTTGTTCCCTGGCCCCACAGGGCACAGAGAGGAGACGACACGGGAGGGGGCCGTTTCTCTCCCAGGAGCAGAAATTTTGCCATAAGAAGGTCTAGAAGGAAGCTGGTTTAATTTTAGAGTGTGGAAGTTTGGTGTCAATTCCTAAAATAGCATTGTATTTTGAATTGCACAGGGCAGGTGTGTGCACACACCAACTCGTGCGTGTGACCCCGGCTCTTCCCCGGCTGGGGGTGTAGGTCTCAATCCTGGCCTCACCCAGCTCAGCCTCAGTTTCCCTCTGCTTTATGACTCCTCCCCTTATGGAATCCTCCTTCCTCCCCCAAGTGGGTGGCTGCCAGGGGACACTGACGTCCTCTTCGGAGCATCCCACATGAACTCTGCTCCTTCTCACAGCTCAGCTGTGAGAGTCCCATGCCATCACTGTCAGAGCCCTGAATGCTGCTGTCCTGAGCGGTTGGGAGTGAGGCAGCTGGGGGACTTCCTGCTGTCCAGGGATGGAACGGGGGTTGTGTGTGTGGGGTGCATGTAGTTAACGTTCATAACTCTAGGTTCGAGTTTCTACACTCAGTAGATACCAGGCCCCATGTTAAGTACCTTTTATTCTTGACTAATTCAAATAACTCTATGAAACAAATGTAATTATTGACCAGGGGGCTGAGACAGGCAGATTTCTGTAAGCTTGAGGCCAGCCTTTGAGACCCTGTCTTAAAGACAGGAGAGTAGGGCAGACCAGTTAAGTACCTGCCACACAGTTGTTAAGACAAAGAGGCTAGGCCAGGAGGATGGCTCAGTGGAATAAGTGCTTCCCTGGCAAGTGCAAGGACCTGAGTTCAATACCAGGTTCCACAAAAAAAACAAAAAACAAAACAAAACAAAACAAAAAAAAGATGAAGAGGCTGTATCCCAGAAGTGTACCTCAGGGATTGGGGTGAAGGCTGTGCTCCTCCCCCAGGTGCCCCTGTGCCTCCTCCAGGGCCTGTGGGAATTGGCAGGCTGGGCTGCAGGCAGCCTTCTGGGGTCTGCTGGGGTATTCTGGGGCTGACCTTTCTCACCCCTTGATGGAAGATGTCCAAATGTGCTCCAAGACACCATCCTGCCCTCCTATCACCTTGCCCTGGTTTTGCTGGACCCTTTTGCCTTGGGCTCCCGGCTGGCTAATCAGAATTCCAGCTGTTGCTCAGCACCAGAGGGAAAGGCTGCCTCTTCTGGAAAGCCTTCGCAGATGCCCCCACTGCAGAGCCTGTGACCTTGTCCTAGACACCGTCTTAGGCCGTCCTGTTCAGCCTTGGGGCGGGACCTGTGCCCTGGCTTCACCAAAGAGGGGCGAGTCCTGGGCTGCTCTACTCAGCGTGTGGTCAGGGGTCAGGGAATCAGGCATCTGAGCTGGTGAACTCCAGGAGAGGGAGATCAGGAGGCACAAATAGGTGACCCACCCAGGTGACACCTGGTAGCCATGGAGTCTGTGGCCCTATGGCCAGGGCCTCCAAGCCTCTCACGCAGAGGTAGAGCCACAGGCCCTGACCTCCTGCAGTCCTTCCACTCTTCCTTCTCTCTGCTTTTCTGGATGGTCCCCGCCACCATGAAACACACTCCTGTACTGTTAATATTTGGGCTTTGTTAAGGCAGAGTCTGTCTGCATAGACCAGGATGGTCTCCAAACGGCAACCCTCCTGCCTCAGTCTCCCCAGTTCGGGTCTTTCACTCCCTGCTTATCCTGCCAGTACGGAGTCTTCTGCCTAGTTTTCCGCAGCGTCTGATGCACGGTAGGCCCGAGATGGATGGATGGCTGATCCCCTAGTCCATGCAGTGTCCTAGCTCTGGGATGCGTTGGGGTGAAGGTCGTTGGGGATCAACTTTCAGAGCGTCAACCCCCTAAGCCCAGAGCGTCCCAAAGAGCTGGCCTGGGGCCTGATTTGGGGACAGCACGTCCAGCTGGTCCTACGGCCTAAGAGTTTGTTCCTTTGCCTGTGGGGGCCAGCAGGGGAGGTGTAGGGCAGGGGCGGAGCGGGCATCATCCTCTCCTATGCAGGGGACGAACTCGTCACCCTTCGCTAAGCCGCTCGCTACCGCTCTGCCCAGCCGCAGCCACCTGCGCCCCCATGCGCCGCCATTGGCTGAAACCGCGCCCCTAATCCGCGCGCTCGCAGCGCCGCCCCCCCTCCGCGCGCGCTGACCTCGCTCCTCCTCCTCCCCCCGCAACCCCGCGACAGCCCGGGGACGACGCGGTGGCCGCAGCAGCGCCGGCCTCCTGCTCCTCCTCCTCCCCCGGGAAGCCGTCCGGGCTTGAGGCCGGGCCTGGCGCCCGCTTCGCCCAGTGCTGCCCATGGTGCCCGGCGCTCCTGCGCCCAGGTAGGGTCTGGACCGCGGGGTGCAGGGTGCGGGGTGCGCAGGCCCCCGGAGAGATGGGGCTGTCACCGCTGAAGAGGTGAGCGCGCCTGGAGGGGCTGCCAGGGCATCGCAGGGGGCAGTGCCAAGATGCCTCTGGCTGGCCCTCGGAGGACGAGCTGGCGGCCGGGCCTTTGCTCTGGGGTAGGCACAGGAAATAGGTTCCTTGGGAAGTGGGAAGTGGGGGTGCTGCTTCTGCTACCGGCTGGGTGGGTGGGCTTGTGCCAGCTAAGGGCGGAGGCTATTTCTGGATCAGAGTGGGCCGGGAGACGCACAGCAAGCAGCTGCTGCCGGGGTCTGGTTGGATTACAGGTACGGCACTTCCTTCTGTCTTTCCATCCCTTCCCCCACGGCCGGGGGAAGGGCAGGGCGAGGAGGAGGGGACCAAGGAGGCCCGCAGATGCCGCAGCAGCCTGGTGTGCAGACGGGTGTTGCCCTCCCCTGCCCTGCCTGCCTCCCTGTTCGCTGCCCTTGGACCTCTCCATTGGCCTGTTTTTGCCCTACAGAAGGCTGGGGAAAGGTTACAGGGTCACCAGGGTGTGAGGGACACAGTGGCAAAGGCCAGAGCCTGGTCAGATGCGGCCTGGAACCGCAGCTGTCCCGCACCCCAAAGCCTGGCTCTATACCCCATGGCCAAAGACACATGGCGGCCCCCTTTTAGGGTTAAGCAGAGACCATCACATTGCCAGGGCCCCTGGCATTCCGGGGTGCAGGAGGGAGGGTCTGCAGTGATTTGGGAGCTCTACCCCTACCCTATGTCCCTCAGGTCACCCCCAGTGTCCGGGGAAAGAGCCTCCTGCTCCCTCTGCTCTCCGTCCGCTGGCCTTGTGGCTTGGTTATATATGTCTCCTCTATTGCCCTCTAGACTGGAGTGCCCTCAGGGCAGGAATCTGATTCATCTCTGTCTCTGTCCCTGCACCTGGCTGGGGGTTGGCACGAAGGGAATGTGTGCAGAACCAGTGTATGATGGAATGAATGAACAGGAACACCAAGAGCTGGCCACCTGTGGGGGTGCAGTGAGTCCCCCCTCCTTGGGTCTTCCTTCTACAGTCTAGAACCAAACCCTGCCCCAGCAGGGCAGTTCCCTGGAGGCCTTTCCTGGGCTTTTGGAGGAAGCAAATGTTACAGTCCTGCTGCTTTCAGTGGGTCTTGTTGGGCTCTGGTTCTGAGGTGCTGACCCAAAACAGAGGCTCTGAGCCCCAAGGCTGTGAAGGCCCCCACCACTGCTGCACTTTCTCGACTCCTTGCTCCTTGGGCAGCTACCAAATCCCCATGTGTGTGGCTCTGTTTGCTCCCCAGCCTGGTCATTGGTCCCCAGCTGCTGGGAGCAGCTTTCAGTTCCTTCACTGCTGAGCCGCCCTCTGCCACCTGCACAGCTATCCCTGCCTGTCTCTGGAGATTTCTCTCCCTTCCAGAACCTTCCCCAGGGGCAGGGGAGATGGCTCAGTGGAATAAGCATTTCCCTGGGAAGCACAAGGGTCTGAGTTCAATCCCTGGTTCTGCAAAAAAAACAAAACAAAACAAAACAAAACAGGCCAGAACCTTTCCCAGCTTGGATCCCCAGTCACCCACCTCATGGCCTGTGGCCTCCCCTAGGGTTCCTTGCAATGTACATATCCTCTCCAGCTTTTGCCTTCCATCTGTCCCTGGCTGTGGAGTACAAGAGCTCAGGGGCCACATCCTGTTGTTCCTGGCGTCCCCCTTGTGAGGTGCTGTGGTGCCCTCTGGCCTTGGGTCTTGGGCAACCTCTTCCTTTCCCATTAGCAGATGGGACCTTGGTCTTTGAGGTCATAGTCGCACAGGTGTCAGTGAGACCCATGGGTGTGGGGGTGTCCTGGGGAAGTGAAAGTGGCAGGTACTGGTGGTAAAGAGCCTGGGCCTAGCCGACCCTGGAGGAAGCAGGTGCTGGCGCTGAGAGCAGGCTGCCTGCAAAAGAAGAGGGTTTCTTGGTTTGGCTTTCCAGTTTTCTTAGAGGAGAAAAGAAATCTTTGACTTTTTTTGTTTTGTTTTGTTTTTTGGGATTTGCCCAGGCTGGTCTTGAACTCAGTGATCTTCCTGCCCCAGCCTCACCACACCCAGCAGTTGTTTTTTTCTTATTGTCAGAGTAATCATTGTTTGCTGTGGCCCACATGAAGTGGGGGCGCGGAGTGGACTTTACCTCTGACATCGGGGAGGAGGTGGCTGTGGGTTACAGTGGCTTCCCGGCAGCCCTGGAAATGGGGGGCTGTCCCCAATGGGAAAGATGGGCAGCAGGACCTGGAGGGCCTTCAGTGGGGGGTGGGCGTGCTCCGGAGCTTCCTGCTAGAGACCCTGTGGAGGAGGAGAGCAGAGGGCCTGGCCTGCTATTAGACATCAGCTGATACAGAAATCAGGTAAACACAGGGTGCCAGTAAAGTTGACATTTCAGGTAAACAAAATATATATTCTTATTATTTTTTAACTATCGGCTCATCCCTTATAGTACATAGGACATATTTGTACCAAAAAAAAAGTGCCCTGAAGCCTAGCATGGTGTCACAGGCTTGTAATCCCAGCACTCTGGGAGGCTGAGGTGGGGCTGCACATTGCAGACCACCCTGGGCAATGTAGTGAGACTTGTCTTAAAAGGGCCTAGGGTGGAGCTCAGTGTGTAAGCTCCATCCCTGGACCACCATACATAATAGAATGGGCAGGGCCTGGGAGATAGCTCAGTAGAATAAGTGCTGGCCTGGCAAGCTCAGGGTCTTGAGTTCAATTCCTGGTACCGAAAAAAAAAAAATTGCTATATCATCCAAAATAGAACAGCCAGAAAAACCCAAAAATCATCTCTGGGGAGAGGGGTATCCCCTGAGGGTTGGGGTAAAACCCTTGCCTTTTGTCCTGCAGGCCCTGGGCTCAGCCCATCTCTCTGAAGTCAAATTTGCTGGGTGTCCCACATTTTTATTGACTCCATGTGGCCACTGTAGGCAGGAGAGGGTCGGGCTGGGGGCGGAGGTCCTATTTTTTCTGTTCGCTCTCAGCGGGTGGCTGGAGCAGCACAGGTCCATTTTTAGAAATCAGTGCAATGCTTAGAATTTTGCTTCCATAAACTGTTTCTGCTGCCGCTTCAGGAGCAGCTCCCCTTTGTGGGTTTGGACATGACAGGTTGACAGGTGCTTGCTGGTCTATTCAGGTGCGACAAAGGGGGATTTGGTGGCCAGGGTGGGGATCTTTGAATAAGGTTAATCTGCTTGGGGAACTGAAAATCCGCGGCTGCCTCTGGAGAGAGTGCTTGGCTGGCAGGAGCTATGGGAAGAGCCCGCCCGCAGCGGGGAGAATGCTCTGGGGCCCCTCTTCAGCAGTGATCACAGCTGTGACCAGGGTTCCCACTTTTGGGGACACTGCTAGCATGAAGCAGAACTGGCCAAGCTGAGAGGGTCAGCAGGCACCGTGGACATCTGCCAAGAGGACTGTGACAGAGCCAGGACCTGTCCGCACACAGGATTGCTTTACTTTTATTTTCCGTGTTGTTTTGACTTTTGAGGCAGAGTCTCACCATGTAGTCTAGGCTGGTCTGGAACTCACTGTGTAGCGTGGGCTCAGGCTGGCCTCAAACTCACAGTGATTCTCCTGCCTCACCCTCCCTCAGCTGGGATCTTGCCACTGAGCCTACATACACACACAGTGATTTTAGACACGCCTTCATCCTTGCATTTATTTTTTTATTTTTTTTGTCTTTTTGAGACAGGGTCTCACTATGCAGTTCAGGTTGGCCTTAAACTCACTTTGTAGCTTAGGTTGGTCCCAAACTCACAACAATCCTGCCTCAGCCTCCCGAGTGCTGGGATTACAGGCCTGCACCACCACGCTCAGCCCTGTTTACCTTCTTTAGGGAGGCCCCTGCCATTCAGAATAAAACCCAAAGGTCCTGCAAAAAGCCCTTTAACAACTGGATGTATATAATCCCAGCTATTTAGGAAGCTGAGGCAGGAAGACTGCATGTGTGAGTCCTGCCTGGGCAGTTTAGACTCTGTCTCAAAGCAAAAAATTTTATTTTCTATCTATCTATCATCTATCTATCTATCTATCTATCTATCTATCTATCTATCTATCTATCTGTCTATCTTTGTGGTACTGCAGATTTAACTCAGGACCCTGCACTTGCCAGGCAAGCACTTATTCTACCGAGCTATCTCCCTGGGCCCTCAAACTAAAAATTTTTAGAAAGGATGAGCTATAGCTTAGCTTTCTGGGTTCAGTCCCACCCCCCAAAAGCTCCTATGACAGCCCACAAGACCCACGACTGGGTCATTCTAGAACATGTCCGATGGTCTGCCCCAGGGCCCCTGTGCTGCTCTCCTCTCCTCATCTCTGCCTTCCCAGCCCTCCATCCCCTGAGCCAGCCTCCTCTGGGCGCTCACCCCTGGTGTCTGTAGCAGTGTGGGTTTCTTCTGCCTAGCTGCCCTGAGCTATTTGAAGGCCGGTGGGGTGGCAGGGCAGTGTGGCACTTCCTGCCTGGGTTTGCGGGATCAGAGCTGAGCCAGGGGCTCCCAGGCACAGGATCTGTGGTTGGCCTGCTCATGGGGCCAGAAGGATGTTTCTGTCCCCGTCCCTGGGGCCTAGAGCAGGGGCCATTGCGCTGTCCTTCCCCTTGCGTATCCCGTCAGGTGGCCCCTGGCTGCAGCTGCTTCCAGGAGACAAACCTCTGCATCTTGAGCCAGGCAGATCCTGTGAGCAAGGATGACGGGGAGAGGGGGAGTACTGGGAACAGCCAGCACCCACAGCTTGGGGGAACAGATGCGCACAGAGAGCAGGTACGGTGCTCTGCCGTGTCCCGTGCACCTGCTCCACCTCCAAGGCCTCCTTCAAGATCCCCACTTCACAGATGGAAGTCGAGGCTCTTCAGGGTAAACTGAACTGCTCAAGGCAAAGCCTCACGGAGAGCTGGCCTGTGTGGCTCAGGGTCTTCCTGGACTCCCGTGAGCTGATGGCTTGGCTTTCTACCTGTCCAGTCCTTCTCTCATTCTGCAGCCCCTTCC
Organism: Ctenomys sociabilis; assembly: GCA_004027165.1. Taxonomy (NCBI): domain Eukaryota; kingdom Metazoa; phylum Chordata; class Mammalia; order Rodentia; family Ctenomyidae; genus Ctenomys; species Ctenomys sociabilis. The sequence goes on along the minus strand of PVKA01013774.1, from coordinate 40,846 downwards.
CCAGCTTCAGGCCTGCACGCAGCTCTCCTGGAGCCTGCGCCTGCTTCCCTTCCCCCAGCAAGGTATCTGGTGTCTCTATCAGCGGCTCCATCGGACAGAGGCTGCCACCACTGCCTGCCCCCAGGTGTTGGGTGACCGCTGCCATCCTGCTGCCCCACTTGGCCACAGCCTTCGGGGCACTGCTGAGGGGACCCCTCTCTGGTCCCACCCTGCCCCCTTCCTGTTTAGATGGGGGGCCTGGGCACCAGCAGCCCCTCGAGCCACAACACTGACCTGGCCTGGCTTGGGCAGGGTGGAGGCCGTTGGCAAATCCCAGTGGGGTTCAGCCTCATCGGGGAAAAAGCAAGGCACAAATTGCCACTTCACGACGTGAGGGTGGGGACTCTGCAGGTTGCCTGGGCAAGATGGGTCTGTGGGACGCACAGGTTGGGGCCTGCCTGGGCCAGCCCCAGCCTTGTAGCCTGGGGCCCTGTCTGGTCCTCAGCCCAGGAGCCCTCCAGGGCTGGACTTGGGATGTTTGTGGGATTTCAGGGCAGAAACAGCCAACCAGGCCTGCACACGCTGGCCCATCTGTGGGCTGAGGCCAGCGGATCGATCGGGCCAGGGTCTGCAGGAAGTTGGTGTCCGGTGGTGCTCCCTCCCCGAGAGAGGTGTCAGGTGCGGCCTGAAGCTTCTCACCGATTTCCACAGCACTTTCCTCCTCACCAGATGGCAATTTTTCTAATTTGATCATTTTGTTTGCTTTTATTAGCTGGTTTCCCATAAAGAACTTTCTCCCTTCATCTGTGTTGTTATTCCCAAACATGACACAGCAAAACCGAAGCTCCAGGCTTTTCTTTTCTTTTTTTCTGTCCCTTCCCATCTCTTTCTCTTTTTTTTTTTTTTTTTTTTTTTTTTTTTTTTTTTTTTTTTTTTTTTTTTTTTTTTTTTTTTTTTTTTTTTTTTTTTTTTTTTTTTTTTTTTTTTTTT
>PVKA01013774.1:0-39777 GCA_004027165.1 Ctenomys sociabilis | reverse complement strand
CTCCTGAGTGCTGGGATTACAGGCCTGTGCCACCACACCCGGCTCTCTTTCTCGTCTTTGTGTGTCTTCCAGGCTGGTGTTGAATTTACTGTCTAATCCAGGATGGCCTCAGACTCACAGCAACCCTCCTACCTCAGCTTCCAAGTGCAGGGATTACACGCATGCGTCACCACACCTGGCCCTGTCTTTTTTTTCAGTCTTTCTTATCAGTTTGTAGAGAAATGAGTTGATGTTCTAGCAACCTTCTGAAGTAGCCATTTTTTAAATGTAAACATTTATGAAATAGGGTACGCATCTTAGCACATTAATAAAAATTCAAAATTCAAATCATCATTATCTAGGTTAAAAAAAAAATCATTGCTATGGCTGGCCAGATAGCTCCGTGGATTAAAGCGCCTGCTTAGGAAGATGCAGGGAGCGGGGTTCAGGCCCTGGCATGCTGTGCCTGCCCCACCCCCAGGGTGCACTGAGATGGCCACTGAGGCTGGGCATGGTGCGGAGGCTGAAAACTTCAAGTCCAATCTGTGTAGTGAGACCCTGCAGACCCTGTACTAAATTAAAAACAAAAAAAAAAAAAAATCATTGCTACAGCTGTAACACTCCTGGGTCCTTCCCTACCACAAACACCCTCCTTCTTCCTGAGGAGGGATCCATGGTTACAAGTAGTTCTGTCTCTTTTTGAATTCTGACCAAAGAAATTATGTTCTCCTTCAAATCCAGCTTTTCTGTCCTCCTAAGACAGAGTCTGGCTATGTGGTCCATGCTGCCCTGTAGCTCACGGTGTAGCCCAGGCTGGCCTAGAGTTTCCCTTGATCCTGGGAATTACAGGTGTGTGCCACCATGCCTGGTTTGGTTTTATTCTTATTTATTTTTGATACAGGGTCTTGTTCCACAGTTCAGACTTGTAGTGATCCTCCTGTCTCAGCCTCCCTAGTGCTGTGATTGCAGGCATGTGCCGCCACGCCTGGCATGTGGTACCAGGGATTGAACTCAGGACCTTGCACTTTTCAGGCAGGTGTTTATGCTGCTAAGCTATCTCCCCAGCCCTTGGCTTTTTTTCTATTAACATTTTCTTCCTGTTTTTCTTCTTCTGTACTATTGGGTGTTGAATCTGGGGCCTTGCGCAGGCCAGACAAGCAAGCTCCCAGCCACTGAGCTGTGCCAGGGCCTCTGTGGACATAGTCTTTTTCCCAGTCCCTGTGCCCTGTCCCTCCTGTTACTCCTTGTGAGCAGTGTCCCCCGCTGTGTCATGCGCCCCCAATTCCTGCTCTGTTCAGGTGGCAGAGTCGTTTCTGGATAGCTGGTGTGTGTGTGTGTCCAGGTTTCGCTGCCGTAGTGGAAAACTCACGGCTGGCTGCATCTGTGAAGACGAGAGTTGTGCACAGTCACCGTGCGAGTCGGCCACTCAAGGGCAGGCGCTGGCCTCGCCGGGCCTCGGTGAGGGTGTGACAGACGGCATCACAGTGGCGAGCATCGCCTGGGGTGGGAAGCTGGAGGCGCAGGGCCCACGTAACGGTCAGTGCTCCTTGTGCCTGGGTGAACTTGGTTCTGGGGACCCATCAGCCTGTCCCAGCCTCTGCCCCTGGCCACCCAGCACGGGCCACGGTGGTCCCACCTCTTGGGGTCCTACCATCTCCCAAATGGGCCAAGCATAGCAGTGGCTCTGATGGAAAATGCTGCCCCAAGTTCATGGGAAACTCTGTAGGGCTGAGCTGCAATCCCTGGGGCAGGGTCATCTGTCTTAGAGCCTCCTGGCCCTGGCGGCTTTCAGGGACCCAACAAAGCGGGACGCTACCCCGTGAGCCATTGCAGGACATTTCCTGCATGGCCAAGGAGTCCCAGGCAGCTGCTCTTCCAGCTCCAACCTTCCCACCTCTGAAAGGTTTCCTGTTCTGGGCATTTCCTATAAGCAGGCTCATGTGAACTTCGCAGAACGCTTATTACCTGAGATGGGGTTTCTTTCTTCTTCTTTTTTAAAAAATATTTGTGATTACTGCAGGGTCTCACCACGCAGCTCGGCCTCCCCAGCCCTGGATTACAGGCCTGTGCCACTACGTCCGCACTCTGGCTGGCTCACCTGCCCGGGAGCAGGGCTGGCGCAGCACGTGGTGCCCGGGACCCAGCCAGCGGCCCTGCGCTTGCCTAAGCGGGCACTTTCGTCCGCTGAGCTGTCTCCCTGGCCCTGGATGAGGTTTCTGAGGCTCCCCCATGGTCACTGTTTTGGCTCCTTCCCTGAATCCTCTCCAGGGGCGTCTGGACTGTGCCTTGCTTACCCGTTCACCCACTGAGGGACACTTGTGTGTTTCTGCTGTCAGCATGGGGCTCCTTAGTGTGTCCTGAGGCTGGAGGAGCGGAGTGGTGCCGGGGCCCCGTCTCTGTCCGCTGCTCTCCCATCACGTCCGCAGGGGTGGTTTCCTCTCCTCCTCCCCCAGCACTTGGTAGTGCTGTCGCTTTCATCACCGCTGTGTCAGTGATTACGGGGAGGTGCCTCGCCCCACCTGACCGAGCGGCTTGTCCTGTGCGCCTTGCCCTTGTGTGCGTCTTTGTCTTCTTTGGAGAAACGTCTGGGCATGCTTAATCCTGTAACAGGCTCGCCCCCCATGGCCACACCATGCCCCCACTGGGCCCCTCCAATGAGGAGAAGCCTTAGGTGTCGCCGATGTGCTGGGACTTGTTCTCTAAGGATGGGCTCCTGCAGCATCTGGGGGTCCCAGGGGATGCCTGGGTCGGCTGTGTGACCGGGTCCACCCCAGGGTCGGTTCTCTCTGCTGCAGGTCCTGTCGATGCTGCTACTGTGCCTCTGAGTACTGCGAATGTCAAGGAATCTTCTTTGCCTTTTTCTTTCTTAGTGCTGGGGCTGAACCCTGGACCTTGTGTGTGCTTGGCAAGCGCTCTCCTGAGCTACGTGCCCAGCCCATCTGTCAAGGAATTTAATTGCCAAAATTTAGAAGCAATCAAGGTGTCCTTCAGTGGGTAAGTGGTGAATAAACTGCAGCCCATGCAGGCAGTGGAATCAGTGCTCAAAAGACACGAGCTTTCAGTGGGCATGGTGGCACATGAGTATAATCCCAGCATTCAAGAGGCTGAGGCATGAGGATCACTGTGAGTCTGATTCTGGGTTGCATAGTAAGTGCAAAGCCAGCCTCATTATATAGAAAGACCCTGTCTCAAACAAACAAAAAAACAAATGAGCTGTTGGGCTGGTGAGATAGCTCAGTGGACTGAAGCATCTGCTTAGGCAAGCTTAGGCAAAAGCAGGGACCACAGTTCGATCTCCAGCACCACCCTGCCATGCCAGCCCCACCCCCAGGGCATGCTGAGCTGCCAGAGCCTGGGCATGGCAGTGCACTCCTGTAATCCCAGCACTGGGGAGGCTGAAAGCAAGAGGATCACCATGAGTCCGAGCTGCGTAGTGAGACCCTGCAAAAACCACAAAAAGACAAGGAGCCACGACACCTAGGAAGCACACGGTGGAGTGTCACCTACGCATTTCCACGTGAAAGAAGCCAATCTGAACATGCTATGTGCTAAGACACTAGCTGTGTGGCACTCTGGAAGGGCAGACTGTGGACTGTGGGGACTGGACAGGGGTCACTGGTGGCCAGGAGGGAGGGTGGCTGGGGCACCAGGAGTTGAGAGGCTGGGCTAACCCGTGAGGCGTCCTCGCAGGGTCACTCATTCAGCCATGTGCCACCGGGGGGAGGCCATGTGGGGCTGGAGGGGTTCACATGGGAACTCTCTGCCCTTCCTGCTCAGAGTCAAGCAGAGGGTAAAGGACCAGGGGATGTCTGTGTCAGGTGGGGTGGCGCTGACAGGGACACAGCTCCCGGCCCTCAGGCTCTGGCGAGGGCTTTCCGTGGCCTCATGTGATGAACAAGTTCTGCGGATGTCGGGAAGGACAGAGGCAGAGAGCTGGCTGCACTGAGGAGCAGTAGGGGAGACAGCCGGCGGGAGAGCCGGGAGAGTCTAGAGGGAAGACGCGTAAGCAGATGGGGTCCCCCAAGCTGCCTGCAGGCAGGTGACGGCATGGGGTCTCTCCTCCATGAGTCCCTGGTAGCCTTCTGCCGGGCTGAGATGTGTCATTGCTGTTTATGGCTTTAAAATAAGATGACTGGAGCCACCATCTGGCAAATAGATGTGGGGTGAGGGCACAGGCAGGGAGGCTGTTTAGCCGAAGGTAAGGCCAGGGAAGGGTGTCCTGGGCACAGGGGCCGAGGGGAAGTGGCCCAAGGAGCAGGGGACAGGGCTGCCGCGCCTGGAGTAAGAGGAGACAACTCAGAGCAGGCTCGGGGCACTCAGCGTGGGCCTATCACATTTGGGGGGCCTGTTCCTATCCAGATGGGACCCTGTCCAGATGAGATAAATTTTTAACAACTTATTACAGCTGGGCACGTGCCTATAATCCCAGCACTCGGGAGGCTGAGATAGGAGGACTGTCCAGTGAATTTGAGGTCAGCCTGAGTTACATAAGTGAGTTCAAGGCCAGCCTGCACTACCTAGCAAGACCTTGTCTCAAAAAAAACCCAAACAAAACCAAAAGAACTTACTACAATAAAAGGTGCATTGCTATAATCCCCCAGCATCCCTTCCTGTCACCCAGAACACTCACGTTCCATCACTTTTGCCACTTTCTGCAGCAGTTCTGGGCATCTTCTTTCATGAATGTCGTGTGTGTATGTGTGTGTGTGTGTGTGTGAGAGAGAGAGAGAGAGAGAGAGAGAGAGAGAGAGAGAGAGAGAGAGAGAGAGAGAGACAGGGTCTCAATGTACAGCCCAGGCTGGCCTTGAGCTCACTTTGTAGGCCAGGGTGGTCTGGAGCTCACAGAGATCTTCCTGCCTCAGCATCCTGAGTGCTGGGATGACAAGTGGGCACCAGCACACCTAGATTGCATGAGTGTCTTCACAGGAGTGATCAAAAATGCAGTGAATGCCACTCCTGTGTGCCATCCAATGGAAAAAACAAAACACCACAGTGCACCCTCACCCCCTATATTACCAGATCTGGTGACTTCTGGCTTCTCCCCTAAGCCAAAATGGCCATGGAAGGTGAACCCTGGGAGTTGGTTCAGGACGTGGAGGCGGCTATCACAGTGCAGCAAGAGACTCTTCACAACTGTTTCCAAAAAGTGGCAGAAATGAAGGGGCAAATGTGTTCCTGGAGGGGACTGATGGCAGTGTGTCTTTAATTGTAATAAATTTGAAAAAATAGATATTTAAACATTTATTGCATCTTTCTCTTTTATTGGCTTCCTTTTTTTTGGCGGAACCAGGGATTGAACTCAGGCCCTTGTGCTTTGCAGGGAAGGGCTTATTCCACTGAGCCATCTCCCCGCCTCTTCTTTTTCTCCCTCTTCCTCTTTTTCTCCTCCTCCTCCTCCTTCTTCGGCAGGGTCTTACTATGTAGTCCAGGCTGGCCTCGAACTCATGGCAATCCTCCTGCCTCACTCAGCCTTCTAAGTACTAAAGTGATAGGTGTGTGCCATCATGGCTGGTTTTATTTACTGTATTTCTCAGTCTCACTCATCTCAGTGGATTATTTGAGGCCAGGGCCCTGGATTAAGTCACCAAAGACCAGATCAGATGAGAAACACAGAGGCTCCATCCCACCCCCGTGGCACGCAGAGGTTACTTAGGGACCCAGGAGTGACGTGAGGTGGGGTGGCTGGGTGCAGCAGGCCGTGTGTCAGGGCAGGAAAGGCAATTGCAAAGAATAGGGGCAGAAAGTGACCAGGCCTGTGGCCACTGGCACCAGCTTGGCATTGGCAGTGCTCCATGCGGAACAGCCTGCCCAGGAAGGTTTGGAGAGGTGGAGGCAGGGAGAGCAGGCACAGCAGCTGGGGCCCTGGCGGTCTGCAGCCTTTTTGCCTCTTAGAGGCAAGGTGTGGAGGAGCTGGAAGAGCCCTGCGTGAGTGGGGAGCACCCCAGGGGCTCAGGGCGAGGGCTGTAGCCACTCCCCTTCTCTCTGCAACTGCAGGCCTGTCAGCTGGGAGTCATTTGTCTCTCTGAATTCTCACGGGCACTGCGTGGAGCAGGTGTCAGCATCCTGCTCTGCAGGTGACAACTAGGGTGTAGGGTGGGGTCACCTGCCAGGAAGGGCAGCCCTGGGACTCAAGGGATCTGGCAGATCCCAAGGTCCTGGGGTGACCGTATACCCGTGCTGCGGCTTGAGTGCCTGCCCCGCAGTTGTCATAGCAATGCTGGTTAGTGCTGGCACTGCGACCATGCCAGTGTGGTGTCTTCGGGAGTGGATTGCTGTGGCCGCCTGGGCTCCTGGGCACACAGGTTTTGTGTGCCACACATGCCAGCTTCTGATGTTTTCCTGACTCCATTCATCTGAGTCTTCTCTGCATCACACAGGAGCTGCTGGATCCACGTTTCACACATTTCATGTTTTCTCTCTCTTTTTTTGGTCTTTTTTTTTCAATGTACTGGTTGTTACAGAGTCTCAATGCAGCTTGGACTCATAGTGATCCCCTGATTTCAGCCTCCCCAGCGCTGGGATTACAGGCCTGTGGGACTGCCTCAGCCCATCCTGGGGTGGGGGCTGGCACAGCACGTGGTGCCAGGGATCGAGCCTCAGTCCCTGCACTGGCCTAAGCAGGTACTTCAGTCAGCTGAGCTATCTCACTGGCCCCTTCTGCAAGAGGTTCATCCCGGCTTTGAACTCACTTTGTAGCCTAGGATGACCTCAAACTCACAGTGATCCTCCTGCCTCAGCCTCTCCAGAGCCGGGATTACACCATGCCCGGCCTTCATGTTCTCTTGTTTTAATTGCTTATTTGGTACATGCAGTAGTGGGAATTGAACCTGGGTCCTTGAGCTTGCCAGGCAGGTGTGTAGACTGCGGAGCTATTTCCCCAGCCCCTCTCTTTTGTTTTTAAAATGTTTTTCATGCCGGGCATGTTGGTGCATGCCTGTAATCTCAGCATTTGGGAGGCTGAGGTAGGAGGATTGTTGTGAGTTCGAGACCAGTCTGAGCTACAAATGTGAGTTTAAGGCCAGCCTGAACTGCATAGTGAGACCCTGTCTTAAAAAAGACAAAAAATAAAATAAAATGTCTCTCATTAGTCAGTCACCAACAGCCCTGCTCACTTCTGCTACCCATCCTTGCAGTAGAAGTTTGAGACTGAATTCCAATTTGGAGCCTTTCTAAGGACTCAACCCTCTCCTGTCTGATAATGCATGTCTCATATCACTTGTTTAGCTGCTCGATGTCTTTTTTTTTTTGGTGGAACCGGGGATTGAACTCAGGCCCTTGCACTTGCCAGGGAAGCGCTTATTCCACTGAGCCATCTCCCCGACCCCAGCTGCTCGATCTTTTCTTCCTTAGTGTCTTCTGTAGACTCCCTGATGATGTTGCCCTACTGGTCTCCTGGAAAGCACTTTGGATAATTCGAGTGTGAGGCTTCTGGCTCCCTCCCCTTCAATGGCTCGTGGATCAGCTTTGGGGGAGCTGGTAGCAGCTGGGGCTATTTTGTTGGCTGCCTTCTCAGCTTTCTGCTTTGGTTTGTGTGGAAGTTGGTGGGGGGGGTTATTTCAGTGAAAAGTTTTGCTTCTAGAGCAGAGATGTCTTTAGTTAGTGTTGGCTCCTTAGCTGTGTCCTCTAGGCATGGCCTGTCTCCATCCTGGGGTCCACTGCCTCCGTTTCCATGAGGGGGAGGTTGCAGCAGGTGGAAGTGGACGAACTTGGCCTCCCCTTGCCCAGTGCTCCAGGAACCCAGGAGAGGGTGAGGCCATGGGCTGGGGCATCCTAGGTGCTGAAGCCGGAGGAAGAATTGTCCATCTGTGCAAATGGCCCAGTCCAGCTCTCTTCCTGCAAGGAGGACTCCAGACGAAAGGTGACCGTTCCAAGGCCACACAGCAAGATGACATTGCCACACACCGGTCCTCTTCTCTCTCCCCAAAGAGCTCTGGCTCTCTTTTTCTGTTCCTTTTTCAGTGCTGTAGACTGAACCCAGGGCTTTGCACGTGCCGAGCAGTTGCTGTGCCGTGGAGCCGCACCCTCAGCCCTCTCCTGAGACCCCGTTCCTGGCCACCTGCTGGGCCCCGAGGCCTTCATGCTTCCCCGGGTGGGCTTCTCTCTCTCTTCCTGCCTGGAGCCCAGGCTCCATTGTCCCTCCCCTTGCGCTGCACCTCTTTGCATCCCCAGGCCCCAGCTGGGGGCTTCTCAGGCTAGCTGCACATAGAAATTTTGATTATTCTGAGTGAGCACCTGGGCTTTGGGAGTTTTTAAACTGAAAAATAAAGTGCACGCATGTCAGTGACCAGGGAAACGATGTAACTTTTCCAGCATCTCAGAGGTTTCCGAGGTATCGTCACCCCCTCTACCACCCTCCGGACTCTGACTTTGTGGATCAGGTTGGTCTGCTCCTGAGCCTCCTCTAGGTGGGAACTGCTCTTCTGAATTGGGCGGCTTTGGTTCCATGTGGCCTCTGAGAGTCGCTGCCAAGGCCACTGGGTGGCAGCGGTTGGCACTGTGTGTGGTCTTGGGCTGGCCCCCAGGAAGCAGTCTGAGCCTGAGTCGGGATGCAGCAGGTCTGGACGCCGGTGGTCACACATGGTGTTGGAGGGTGTGTTAGGGCTCTCTAGGGGAACAGTATCTGTGGACACAGATATGTAATCTCACACGGGGACTTGTTGGGGTGCTTGCAGCATCAGAGGCGGGAGAATCCGAAGGCTGACTGTGTGCTAGAGAGCAAGGGTGCCCAGGAGCTGCTCAGCCATAGAACCATGGGGATCAGGGTGCAGCCCCAGTCCAAGGTCAAAGGCCTCGAAGCTCCGAAGTATGCACTGGAGGCCAAAAAACTGGAGATCTGGAGACCGATGTCCAAAGGTGACAGCAGCAAAGGTCAGGACAATTCCTTCTTTCCCTTTTCATGCCACCCAAGCTACAATCCTATTGGTTGGCGTCACCCACATATGGGGTGGCTCTTCCTGTCTCCATCTGATGGTCTGTCAGGCACCCATGGACACATTGCGAGTTGTGCTTCACTACTGCTTGGGAATTGTCCCATACTGGGGCGAGGGCCTAGGTTCTGCACCCCTCACTGACCAATCGCTGGAGTGGCTTCCCCAGGGGGAGGTGCGACCTTGGACAAGACATTTCCTTTCAGCCAAGGGCCAGACCTAGAGAGGATCTCAGCTGTGAGCAGGCAACATTCCTAACCTCTGTGTCCCAACTGACCCTAACCCTGGAGGGGCAGCCCCAGTAGTCTGTGTCCCCTTGTCCAAGTACAGATTTCTGGGTAATTTGCCCACTCCAGGGACAGCTCCTGGATTCTGGTTGCTCACTGAGGAAGCTGCCAGGGGCCAGGCCAGTGAGACGAGCTTCCATTGGTTGCGTGTCTCAGGCACCGTTGGTGGGCAACTTCTTCCTCCTTGCCTGCCCACACCAGCCCCACCCTTGTCTCGCAGTTCTGCTGGCTGGCAAGGTGCCCGAGACCCCCGTCTCCGAGCGAGTCTCAGCTCCGGACACAGTGCTCTGCTCTGACTGCAGCTATGGCACTTGCCTTCAGCATCAGCACAGGGCAAGGGTGCCAGGAGGCCCTGGGGGCCCCCTGATGCCAGAGCTATTACCTTGGCCCTTCGGGCACAGACAGGCCAGCTGTTTCTGCTTTTGGTCCCCATCTGGCCCCTGGGTTCAGCAAACATTTCGTGCTGGCCCCTGGTAGAACTTCCCTTTGGAAGCAGAACCTTTGGATTAGCTGGGCTCAGACTTGTCACTTGGTGTTACGGTGAAGGGACCACCTCTGTTTCTGCCCGAGGGTCTTAGATGCACCAATTCCACACAATGGGGACCAGAGGGGGTGCAGCACCATATGGTGATGACTCACAGAGGGCTGAGTCCCCAAGATGGCTTCATCCTTACAGGGCGTCCTCCCTCCTCTGCACGAACCTCAGATGCCAGCCCCATCTGAGGGCAGTTATTTGTCTTTAACTGCCAAGTAAAAATCATTTCTACTCACTAAGTGTAAGGCAATGTTCTGAAGCATGTGTACGTCTTGGCATGGCAAAATTGAGCTACTAACCCCCTGTCCTTCCTCACTGGCCGCTGTGCCTGGCAAGAACACCTGAGTCTGCTCTCAGGAGCACACATTATTACTGCATCTGCTGTGCTAATAACAGACCTGACTCAGCTACTCTTCTCTCATTGCTGGGACAAATACTTGACACTCAAAGCTAGGGAAGGAAAGGCCTATTGAGCTCACAGTTACTGGAGCTTTCAGTCCATGCTCAGCTGGCTCCAAAGCAGAGTGGCACAGGGCAGAGGGCAGCCTTTATGGTGGCAGCAAAAAGCAAAAGGGCAGGAGCAATGGCAACACTGGCTGCAGAGAGCAAGTCCTGCTCATGTTGCATTCAGGCTGTTTGTCCCAGGTTGGGTGTAGTATTCACACCCATAATCCCAGCAGCACTCAAACCCATAATCCCAGCAACACTCAGACCCATAATCCCAGCAGCACTCAGACCCATAATCCCAGCAGCAATCAGACCCATAATCCCAGCAGCACTCAGACCCATAACCCCAGCAGCACTCAGACCCATAATCCCAGCAGCACTCAGGCCCATAATCCCAGCAGCATTCAGACCCATAACCCCAGCAGCACTCAGACCCATAATCCCAGCAGCACTCAGGCCCATAATCCCAGCAGCATTCAGACCCGTAATCTCAGCAGCACTCAGACCCATAATTCCAGCAGCACTCAAACCCCTAATCCCAATGGATCATGAGTTAATCACAAACTCTAGAAGCCCACCCCATCACTGCATGAAGCTTTTGGAGAACAACTAGACACAAACCCTAACAAGACCCTTCATCAGATGTGTCTTCCAAAAGCTGTCATTGGCTGGGCATGGTGTTGCGTACCTGTAACTACTCCAGAGGCTGAAGCAGGGTCAAGAATTTTAGGCCAGCCGGGCGTGGTGGCGCAGGCCTGTAATCCCAGCACTCGGGAGGCTGAGGCAGGAGGATTGTTGTGAGTTCGAGACTAGCCTGAGCTACAAAGTGAGCTTAAGACCAGCCTGAACTGCATAGTGAGACCCTGTCTCAAAAAGACAAAAAAAAAAAAAAAGAATTTTAGGCCAGCCTGGGCCACTGAAGATGACCCCTGGTCAAAAGAAGAAGAGCTGGGAGTATAGCTCAGTGGTGCAGTGCTTGGTTAGCATGTGCAAAGGCCCTGGGTTCCATACTCAGAACCACAAAACATTAAATGAAGGCTATCATCATCCAGTGGGCTGTAACTTTGGGTGGCAGGTGCCCACAACCACATCTCCTTGGCCAGGGACAGTTTTAGAGGCTTCCTCGGGGTCACCATGACAGGTCTCACTCAGCAGGCCACGGCTCCAGTGTGAGGGTCCACCTGGTGAAGAGACGCCCACTGCATGGCCTGTGGGGCCCGAGTACCAGTGTCCGAAGGCCCTGGAATGCTCCCTGTGGCCCTCTCTCCTCAGTCGCCCCCAGTGGTGTCTGTGTCTGCTGGGGGCTGCTCCAGTCACCGTCCCCTGCGCTGCCCAGGGGGGTAGGCGCCTGCTCCCAAGACTGCCCACCCCCTCAGTAGGTGCTGACTCTGCAACAGGACAAGGCGTAGTGACTTCTGCTCTTGGCCCTGGTCACCAGGCCTTGCGCGCGCGCGCGTGTGCGTGTGTGTGCGTGCGTGTGCGTGCGTGCGTGTGTGTGCGTGCGTGCGTGTGCGTGCGTGCGTGTGCGTGCGTGCGTGCGTGTGCGTGTGTGCATGCGTGTGCGTGTGTGCATGCGTGTGTGTGCGTGCGTGTGCGTGCGTGCGTGCGTGTGCGTGTGACGGTGCCGAGCAGCAGCGTCCTTGCTGGCTGCCCCTGCGGACCTCAAGCCCACTAACAGATTCTGTGTTGACCTTGCTACTCTTGTGATGACCTTGCCACTACTTTTCCTGATGCTGCCTTGCCCTTGGCTGGGGCTCAGGGCCGAGTCCCTGCTGCTCCCCTGGCTTCTCTGGGCTTTGGTCACTTTTCACTGGTTCTGTCCAGCAGCTGGGGGCTGCTGACCCCAGATATTGGTCTGGTGGCTGGGTGAGGGTGCTTTTGGGTCTGCAGGGAGACACCGCTCTGTCCTCCCGGAGCAGGAGGTCTTCAGGGCTCCACATCTCCCAAAGTCCCCAGCAGCCTCCTCATGTGCAGACAACGGGGGGGGGGGGGGCAGAGGAGCCACCCGCAGTGTCCTTGTGAGCCTCGCACATGCACACACACGTGAACCTGGCCGCTCCCTGCTTGAGCCTCCTTCCAGCTGCACGAGGGAGTTTATAAGGAGGTCCTTGCCTTCTGTGCTGAGTCACCCCTCACCTCCTGACAGTACCCACAGTAGCCCAGCTGGGCCCGGGCTCCATCCTGAGGGCTGCTCACCCGCCTCTCAGTGCCTGCCCCTCCCCTCAGACCCAGTTGGTGAGGAATGCAAGTCTGATCTGCTCAGTGGGGGCTGACAGCTGGCCCAAGGCCAGCAACTGGATGGGACTCCTGGGGGGCTGTCCCTGGGACCCCTCCTGACCCGTGGTGGTAGCTAGGAAGTGCTCAAGTCCATGGAGTGAGACCACCAGAATAGCAGGCTGGGGACGTGGCTCAGGGGAACACCACTGCTTACCTTTGTTTTGAACCCAGCACCTTTGCATTGAACAGCATTTCCAGCCTCTGTTTATTTTGAGGCAGGGTTTCACAAAGTTGCTAAATGTCCAGGCTGGGCTTGAACTTGTGATTTTTCTGTGTCAGCCTCCTGGAGTGCCAGGATTACAGATATGAGCCACCCTGTCACCATGCCGGGGTTTGGATTGTTTTTTAAAAGGTAGGGTCTTGGATTGTTGCCCAGGCTCCCCCTGAACTCCTGAGCCCAGCTCCCTAGTAGCCGGGGCACCAGATGCGCCCGCCACCTTGCCCAGTGATGCCGGTTCGTTTTGTGGCTGAGCGCACTGCACCCACAGCTGCACGTGTGCTAGACAGGGCTCTGCCACCAAGCTACATGCCCAACCCTATTTCAACCAGAATCTCAATAAGTTGTCCTGGTTGGCCTTGAGCTTGTGATCTTCCTGCCTCAGCCAGGATGGGAATCACAGCTCCTGGTGGGGAGTGGGGATGGGGGTGTCAGGCTGGAGACCCCTGGATGGCTGTGGATGCCGTCTCGCCCGAAGATGCTCTGTAGAACCTGGTCCCAGCAGGTACAGGGAGTGCTGGCGCGTGGACCCTCCGTGCTTAGGCTGGTGGAGCTTCCTGCAGCAGGACAGGGAGTGGGGCTCAGCCTTCCTGGACAGAGGGGAGACAGGCCAGCTGCTGTGCACAGCCCCACAGTGAATGAGTGGCTCGCTGAGCCCTGAACCGAGATGTGGATTCCAACTCTAGGATTCCAAGTTATTCTTTCCTTTTTTTTTCTTGAGACAAGGCCTTACTGTTAATCCAAGCCATCCTTGAGCACACCGTGCAGCCCATGCTGGCCTCACCCGTGAGGAGGATCCTCCTCCCTCAGCCTCCCCAGGGCTGCAGTGCCCGGTGTCGCCATCATGCCTGGCCAGCATCCCGCATTTGCTTTCTTCTTAGATTTATTTATTTATTTATTTATTTATTTTTGTTGGCAGAACCCAGGATTGAACTCAGGCCCTTGCGCTTGCCAGGGAAGCGCTTATTCCACTGAGCCGTCTCCCCAGCCCCCTCTTAGTTTTATTGGCTCATGCCTTTCCCTTCCTTCCCCCCTTCCTTCATGTTGGCAGCACTGGGGGCTGAACCCACAGCCTCTGCACAAGGCTACATCCCCAGGCATTTTTACCTTGAGACAGGGTCTCACTGAATTACCCTCAGGTGTGCCACCTCCTTGCTCAGCCTCCCAGAGTGGCACCACTCTTGGCGCAGGACTGCTTCAGGTTGGTCTTGCCCGCCCCACCTTGTCACCCAGGCCCCAGCTCTTCCTGGCTTCCTGGCAGCTCTGCTCACTCCCGTGGGACTTGCCTGGAGCTCTGCCTCTTGCTGCTCGGCAGTCCAGTCCCACAGGCCAGGCCAGCTCAGATTCAGACGCTTGAGCCCCTGGTTTTCCACTGGGGATGCACCCAGTCACCATCTGAGTCACGTGGTTCCCTCCGGGGCTCCCCACCCAGCTCTCAGGAGCACCTCTCTTCCTCCCGCTGTCACTCTGTTCTTTTCTCCTTTATGCACATCCTGCTTCTCACCCTCCCCACCCCATTGGGCCATCAAGATCTCCGCTAGGCGTCAAGCAACAAGCTAGCGAAGTAAACTTATTTAGACTAACATGTGAATGACTCATTGCTCTTCTCTGAGCTCTCCTAGTGACTGTTTACGTGTGCCAAAGCAGGTTTTGGGTATTTTAGAAATATTGAATGGGAGAGGAACTAAAAACGTTGAGCTGTTCTCTCCCCTAACAGCTTCCAAGCTTGAGTTAACAAATGAAATCACCTGAGGGAACTTTAGAGGAAAAAAAAAAAGAGAGGGAGACAGGGTGTGTAGCTGAGTGAGGCCCTGTGTTCCATCTCTAGAAGTGCAACAAACAATGCAACACTTAGAGCGGGGCCTGATGGTGTGTACTTTTGTTATCTCAGCGCTCCTGGAGGCTGAAGCAGGAGGATTGCAAATCGGAGCCTAGCCCAGGCAAATTAATTACAGTACTTAGTACTGAGTGAGTCCTCTGCAGATTATGCCCAGGACAAAGGTCCTCCTCAGGAGGGGTTCTGGGAGCTCCAAAACCTGGCCTGGAACAGACACCGGGGCTAGGGCCAGTGGCTCTTTGGGGATAACTGTGTGGCAGCCCAGCTTCCGCGCCCTCAGTAGGGGCGCTTTGGAGGCGGCCTGGGGATTGCCAGAATGCCTACCCTCTCTGGGTGCAGCGGCTGCTTGGCGCCCTCCCCGTGGGGCGCCTGGCTCCCCGAAGCATCCCAGCTGCGCTGCTGAAGATGACATTCGGGTGTGCGTGGGGTGTGTAGCCCAGCTGCACCCTACCCGGTCTGAGCCACTCTCCACTCTGCTTTTTGTTGCTTTGTTTTCTGGGGCTGGGACTTGAACCCAGAGCCTGTGCATGGAGCTCCGTCCCCTTTTCACTTTTTATTTGTATTTGGAGACAGGGACTGGCTAAGCTGCTGAGTGAGTGGCTCAGCCTGGGCTCAAGGGTGGGCCTGCCTCGGCCTCCCTCCCAGAGTGCAGGAGCTCCAGGCACGTCCAGCATGGATGGCTCGCTCTTCTTGCGGTTAGGATGCTGCAAAGCGGGGCAAAGCCGCTGGCGCTCACTGCCGGGATCCCTGGGATGGCCCCTGCCATGCCCCTGATGTCCTTGTCCATGAAGCTGAGTAGGGACAGAAGATGGAGCCCCACGCGTGTGCAGCCCCGCAGGTCAGGGGTCGGGAGGAGCAGGTGCTCGGGTCTGGGCGGCAGCGAGCAGGAGGCAGTTTGGCGCATGCGCATCCGCGCTAATGCCGCTTCATCAAGAGCTTAATCACCTCTCTAAATATAGCCTGGGCTGAGGGCTGGCTTCCTCCGAAGTGTGAATTTTACACTGCTTCGGGCCAGGGTTGTTTGTTTTTTTATCCAAGAAAAGCGGCACCATGGTCTGAGCTGCCAGCTTGCGCTGCCCATGACAGAATCCTTAGCGTGCTGGCCCTTTGAGCTTTCTCTAGGGTGGAAATGTTCTGGGCCTCAGCACCGGGCCGGAGGCCACCAGCCGCCATGGCCACAGCGCAAGAAATGGAGCTAGCAGGGGCTGATTTGGTTTAAGCTGACTTTCCAGTTGTATTTAATGCTCATTACCCCACCTTTATTCATGGGACACTAATGGTTTCCACCATGGATGGCGCCATCTTTCCCTGTGGTACCCAGTGGCAGGTGGCTTGCCACAAGTAACTGCACAGGGACCCTGGCACACAGGACCTGGCACACAGGATTCGTAGAAGCAGAGAGATTGTTGTTGTTGAACCCAGGGCCTTCATACTATATTACATTCCCAGCGCTTCAATTTTTTTTTTTTTTTCAAAGACAAAATAGCACAGGCTGGGTTCCATCTTTTTTTTTTTTTTTTTTTTTTTTTGGTGGAACTGGGGATTGAACTCAGGCCCTTGTGCTTGCCAGGGAAGTGCTTATTCCACTGAGCCATCTCCCTGGCCCTGGGCTCCATCTTGAGACCGTCCTGTTAGCCCCCCAGATGCTAGGATTTCAGGTGTGCACCACCACACCAAACTAACGTGGGGAATTTTCAATTCAATGTAGAGATATCAGTTGTCCCAGATTGACCAGAAACTTCCCTGTAATTAACAAAGTCATTTTCCATTTATTTATTTAATTAAGTTCTCAGCCTGGGCAGTTAATTTGGTAGACAAGAGCCTTTCAAGATTTACGATGGTGGGGGGGTTCCATGAGCATGGCGTAGTGGTGCATATCTGTAATTCCAGCACTTGGGAGGCTGACGGCCAACTCGGGCTACATAGTGAGACCTTATCTCAAAAATAAATAAATAAAAAGACCTGAGGTTTGTGGTGTGAAGTACAGAAAAGGTCCTTTGGGGGTGAAGAGGGAGTTGCCTTGACCCAGAAGGCTCACACATGGGAGCCCTGCTCAGTCCTGGAGCCCTGAGCTACATCTTGAGGGAGAGAGAGAGGAACAGGGACAGGTGCCCAGCCCAGTGCCAGCAACCCACCTGGGATGGGCCCTGGGCATTTCCTGATGCCTGGAAAGCCCTGGGGGGTCACTGTATTGCTGTGGGCAGGAGACGCTTCTGTCTTCCCCTGCATGGTGGGCCTGTACATAAGAGGAGGGAGAGCCAGGTGTGGTGGCGCATGCCTTTAATCCCAGCACTCGGGAGGCTGAGGCAGGAGGATTGTTGTGAGTTTGAGACCAGCCTGAGCTACAAAGTGAGCTTAAGGCCAGCCTGAACTGCATAGTGAGACCCTGTCTCAAAAAGACAAAAAAAAAAAAAAAAAAAAAAAAAAAAAAAAAAAAAAAAAAAAAAAAAGAGGAGGGAGGTGCAGGCAGCAGAGAGGGGCAGAAGACAGAGCTTTGTGAACTGGTCTAAGTGGTCAAAAACCAAAATGGAGTCACTCATGCCAAGCCTAGAGCGTGAACATGGAGCTGGGAGCTGCTGAAGGGGGAAATCTCACTCGCATCTGGGTGCCTGATGACCACACGGCCAAAACCTCCACCTTACCCCAGCAATGTTTCTGCGATGACATCTGCCTGGCCACTCTCTGTCCCATCTCAAACTGGTGCCGCCCTTGTTACTAAAACTTGTGGCCAGGGATGATTGTTTCAAAATATCTTATGTAATCCTTCTCATTCTGTTTTCTGAATTGGGTGTGGTGGCCCTCACTCTGGGTGAGCGAGGGAGGAGGACTGCAAATTTGAGCCCAGCCTTGGCAATTTGTGGCTCAACAAGACCTTGTCTGAAACTAAAACAATAACCAGGGAGATAGCTCGGTGGCATAAGCACCTGCCTGGCAAGTGAAAGATCTTGAGTTCAATCCCCCTGTACAAAAAAAAAAAAGTTCAAACTAAAAAAATAAGACAGGGCTGGGTTGTAACCTAGTGTCAAGATCCTGTGTTCAAATTCCAGTACTGAAACAAAAACAAAACCTTCTGATGGGCCAGGGTTGGGGCTCAATGGTACAGCATTTGTTTAGGCTTCCCAAGGCCTGGGTTCCACCCCCAGCACTGCAAAACCTCCTCTCTCCTCCATCTTTGAAGACTCACACAGCTTGCTGTGGTGCGTGTGTCCGTTGCAGTGCTGTTCCTAAACAAACCTAAGGCTCTGCCTGTCTCCAAGTGATCATGTATCGCCAGCGGTGCTGGCGCCAGCGGCCGCCCTGGAGTGCATGGAGACTGTTGTGAGCTGCTGCAGCAGACTGGTTCAGAAGGGACGAAGTGGAGGCGCCCACGCAACCCACAGCCACACCTGCAGGGGGCGCTCTGAGCCGGGTGTTTGCTGGTGCACCGTCCATGCTGGTCTGGACTGCAGCAATAACTTTTGTTTCTTTTAAATAATAGCTTAATTTGCAAGCTGGGTGCGGTGGCTCACGCCTGTCATCCCAGCACTTGGGAGGCTGAGGTAGAAGGGTTGTTGTGAGTTCGAGACCATCCTGGGCTACAAAGTGAGCTCAAGGCCAGCCTGAGCTACATAGTGAAACCCTGTCTCAACACACACACACACACACACACACACACACACACACATATATTAGATTACTTTATTAATTTTCAGTTGTGGAGACTGAACCCAGGGCCTTGCATATACTAGGGAAATGCTCTACCACTGAGTTACACTCAACTCTTTGTTTTATCTTTACAACTTTATGTGTGAGCCAGGCATGGTGGCGCACGCCTGTAATCCCAGCACTGGGGAGGCTGAGGCAGGAGGATTGTTGTGTGTTCAAGACCAGCCTGAGCTACAAAGTGAGTTTAAGGCCAGCCTGAACTGCATAGTGAGACCCTGTCTCAAAAAGGACAAAAAAAAAAAAAAATAAAAATAAAAACAAAACAAGGCTGGTGTAATGATGCATGACTATAATCCTAGCACTCTGGGAGGCTGAGGCAAGAGGATTATGAATTAGAGCTCAGCCTGTGCAAATTAAGTGACTTAGCAAGTCACTTGATTTTGAGACGCTGTCTCAAAAAAAAAAAAAAAGGCTGGGGACATAACTCAGTGCAAAAGCTGTGTTCAATGCCCCCCCCCCCCAGGTTTTGTTTTTGTTTTTTGTTTTGGGGTACCAGGCCCTTGTTTTTATTTTTTATTTTTTGCAGAACGAGGGATTGAACTCAGGCCCTTGTGCTTGCCAGAGAAGTGCTTATTCTAGTGAGCCATCTCCCAGCCCTGTTTTATTTTTAACTGAAGCATAAGTAATACTTTTACCTTTGTTAACTGAAGTCTGATGACTCTTAACCGTATAACTCAATGAATTATACACTTGTGAGAACCAGCACTCATATTAGGGGGTTAATGGCCAAAGGCGTGTGTGTGTGTGTGTGTGTGTGTGTGTGTGTATGTGTGTGTGTGTGTGTACGCCTGTTGCATTTCCTGGAAGCAACTGCCTGTAGCAGTATCCACTGCTGGAAATTAGACTTGCCTGTTCTGGTTTATCTGTAGTGTTTTTGAGTGTGTCTCTATGTACATTGTTTTAGTAACTTTTATCTATATCTATCTCCTATATCTGTATATCTGTAGCTAACCTCCTAGCTCCACTCTACTGTATATATGTGTCTATTTATTTACTTTTGCAGTACTGGGGATTGAACCCAGAGCACTTCACAGTGACCTACCTCACCAGATCCTTTTGTTTATTTTTTATTTTTAATTTTGAGTCAAGGTTTCAGTTTAAATTGCTGTTCAAACTGAATTTAAATTTATAATTCTCCTGCCTCAGCCTCCCCAAGTGCTGGGATATGGGTGTGGACCACTATCTCAGTTACTTTTTACTATTTATTTATTTATTTAGTGGAACTGGGGATTGAACTTAGGCCCTTGTGCTTGCCAGGGAAGCCCTTATTCCACTGAGCCATTTCCCTGGCCCCACTTTTTACTCATTGCTAGGACAAAATACCAACATCCAAAATTAAGAAAGGACAAGGGTCTGAGTTCAATCCCTGGTTCAGCAAGAAAAAAAAAAAAAAAAAAAAGAAAGAAAAGAAAAGAAAAACAAAGGAAAGGTTTATTTAGCTCACAGTTAGTGGAGCTTCCAGTCTGTACTCCGCTGGCACCAAGGCAGATGGCAGCGGTTCATGGCTACAGAAGAGCAGAGGAGGAGCCGCAGCCGCGGCGTCCATCAAGCCTCTCTCTTCCTTTTATTCTTTCTTTATGTATTTTTTTGTCTTTTTGAGACAGGGTCTCACTGTGCAGTTCAGGCTGGCCTTAGGCTCACTTTGTAGCTCAGGCTGGTCTCGAACTCACAACAATCCTCCTGCCTCAGCCTCCCAAGTGCTGGGATTACAGGCCTGCACCACCACACCCGGCTTCTCTCTTCCTTTTATGCTGACCGCGAAGACCAGGAGATCAGCGTGAAGGGCTCCAAAAATCAAGATCCTCTGAGGAAGTGGCAGAGAACCCTTCCTCAGCCCCTTTATGTAGCCCTTTTGCACCGAGTCTCTCTAGGGTGGGCCTTCCCCGCACTAGGGAGGGCCCAGAAGCCCAGGGCGCGGGATCGCCGGGCTGATCGGCCAAGCTTCTGACAGTTCAGCTTGACACAGCGTGTGGACTACCGCAGCCACCACTTCCGGTGCGGTGTCATCCGGCTAGGTGTGCAGATTGCCCCCCTGGAAAGTGCCCTGCCCTCAGCAGTGAAATCTACTTGTCTTAAATAATATTCCCTGTGCATGCTCCTCAGAGGGCGGTATCACTTGTGCTTCAACTCTCACATGCAGTTCAGAACACGGGAGACCTATCCGACCCACCCGGATTTGTGTTCTTCCTGTCATTCCTTCCTCCTTCCCGCAGCCCCAAGGTTCCCTTTTATCACTTCCTACTTCCAGAGTTTCCTTCCGCCATTTGTCTGGGGCTGTCTGCGGAGGGTGCCTTCCCTTACGCCCCCTAGTGACCTTTGGTTCAGGACACTTTCCTGTCAGCTGTGCCACTGCTTTTTGGCTGCCACAGTTTCCAGTGAGAAATCTGCTGTCATTCACTTCCCCTTTGGTCTTTTATCTGTTTGGAGTTCACACACTTCTTAAATCCATTGTCTGTCTTTTTGCCAAATGTAGGAGTTTTTAAATTTAAAGTAGTTCTTTGGAGGATACTTTGGCAGACCCCACTCTTTCTCCTTCTTCTTGGACTCTGAGAATACAAGTAGTAGTTCCTCTGTTATAGTCCTGTGACTTCTTGAGACTCAGTTTTTTCAGTCCACTTGCTCTCTGTTGCTCCAATTCTTTCATTTCTGCTATTCTAACTCCAAATTTACTGATTTTTTTTTCCCATTTTGTTTCCATCCTGCTGTTGAGTCTTTCCAGTGAGCTAAAAAAAAAAAAATGCCAGCAGTTTTCCTTCATCCATGGAATAAATCCTGAGCCCTCACCCTGGCCTGTAAAGCTCTGTAGGATCAACTCTTTGTCTCCCTCTCCTTCACCACTACCTTATAGACTACCTCTCTGTGTGGCAGGGTAAGCCAGTCTATAAAACACCCATCACCTACCTACCCAACTGCTCATCCATTCATCAACCTACCCATCTGCTTCTGCATCGATCCTTGCATCCATCCATCCATCCATCCACCCACCCACCCACCCACCTACCCATCCATCCATCCACCCACCCACCTACCCATTTATCCATCCATCCATCCATCCATCCATCCATCCATCCATCCATCCAACTTTGAGGTCCTTTCACTAACCCCAAATTGAATCATACCTTAAGATACTTGCATTGTTGTTCCAGAAACTTCCCCCAAGTTAGCCAATATGCCCCTTTCTTCTTTCACTTAGCTTTCTGTTCAAATGTTATTTCTTAAAAGACAGATGATATAGTGGCTTCTTACTCATATCTGTTCCTTTAACCAACATTATCTTTCTTGATAGCACTGATTGGCACTTGAACTTACATGGTATATTGAGTGGCCCCTTCAGCAGGAATCGTCCTCAAGGCTGTAGGCTGGCTGGTCACCTGCCTTGGCCCACCCCCAGGGGGATGCCACATATAGCATGTTCTCGGAAAATGCTTGTTAAAGGCACAGGAAACAGCTTGGGAGGCTGGGAGTCACCCACCAGGGTCAATACCAGCTTTGTCTTCTAGCTGTGTATTTGAGGTGAACCCTTTAATGGAGGACTCTCACCCTGGACTCTCCTAGGCTTTGGAAAATAGGATGCCTGGGATGACCCGGGACAGTCAGCATTTCTTGCCACTTAGCAAATAGTGCTCAAGTTGCTTGGCCCTGTATCCAGGTTCTTTATTTTAATTTACTTTTATTTTTTGTGGTGCTGGAGATAGAACCCAGGCGCTCATGCATACTTCCACAGTCATTCTCTGTGAGGTATATGCTCAGCCTTGGACCTAGGCTGAGTCATGAGACCTTGACTGTTCTGAGCCTCAGTTTCTATACCTATACAATGGTTCATTGTAAAAAAACAAGCACTGCGCACACTGCCTAACACAGCAGGCACTCTTGAGAATCTGGATGTTTCTCTCGCACCTCCCATCCCCAGGGTCCATACCCACCAGCCTCCTCAGGGCCTTGCCCACTTCCTTCCTCCTGAGCTGTCCAGCTTGTCTGTCACACGTGGCTGGGGTTGAGGAGGATTCTGGCGTCTCGACAGTTCCAGGAACATCATGAAAAAGGGTGAAAGGAGGAGGAGCTTCTGGGCCCCAGTGGCCCTGTACTGGGGAGTGCATGGCTGAAGGGGGGGACCACGAGTGCCTTGGGGTCAGGGCAGGAGGAAGTGAAGGGCTTGGCAGCACTGGGGCAGCTCTCTGTGTCCAGGAAGGGCACCCTTCTCCCTCGTTTTCAGGGTAATCCTGTCCACAGGCTAGAGCATGGGGTCCAGGACCAGCTGGCCAAGGGCTTCCCAGCAGCAGATGGGGCCAGATTGGGTGGCCAGTGGGGGTGGGTGGCAGAGGCTCTTGGCCTGGGAAGGAGAGGGTGACAGGAGGGGCCTCTCTGGAACCCAGTGTTGGAAGGCAAGACACATGCTTGGCCTGGCAGCAGATGGGCCTGGGCCTGGCTCACTGGGTGGGACAGCTCTTTAGGAGAAAGATGATCCCAGGCTGGGGGCCAGCAGGTGGGCGGGGGCTCTACTTACAGCACCTGGGAACCCAATCCCCCCTGCCCGGGCTCAGGCCTCCCCCTCCTCTGGGAGCCACTGCTCTGAAACCTTTTTTTGTTCTCCAGGAGTGGGGATTGAATCTTGGGCCTTCACACTGAGCTACATCTCCAGCTCATTTTAATTTTTTTAAATTTTGAGACGAGAGCTCCCTAAGTCACTAAGTTGCCCAGGCTGGGCTTGAACTTGCCTTCCTCCTGGCTCAGCCTCTGAAGGTGCTCAGCCTCTTACAAGTGTATACCACTGTGCCTGCCTTAAATCTTTCTTTCTTTCTTTCTTTCTTTCTTTCTTTCTTTCTTTCTTTCTTTCTTTCTTTCTTTCTTTCTCTTTTGAAAGGAAAGATTACTTAGTTCTCTGTTTGTGGAGGTTTCAGTCCATACTTGGCTGGCTCCAAGGCAGAGTGGCACATGGCAGAGGGCAGCAATCCAGGGCAGCAGAAAACAGAAGGCAGGAGCAGAGGCAACCACAGCAGCAGCAGAGGCAAAGAGCAAAGGGGGCAGGAGTGGCTGCCCGCAGAGAGACTAGACCTTTTTTAATGAACTCTATGTGGAACACAGAAACACCAGGCCAGCGCAGTGCTAAAGCCCAGCACAGCCCCGTACTGAAAGTCACTCCGGGAAAATCCAAATCCATCACTCTCTGCTGTTTCCTAAGGGTCCTGGGGCCTCACCAAGCAAAGATGCGGTGACAGCCAGCCACCCCCAGGAGGGCCAGCACTAGGGACAGCTTTCAGGAGACCTGCAGCGCGGGGGCTCCGTTCTGCCGGCTGCTGCACCTCAGCAGCTTCGGTGGTCTTGGGCTCGTGGTCCGTGCCTGGTAAGTGCGCATTAAGTGAAGGAAACATTCCTTTTCTTCTGTTGCAGGCCCTTACGTTTTGACCTCTCTCACATCCGGTATCTCTTGCCGTTTCCGGCTGCCTTGGCCTAGTGGGCAGGAATATTAGGAAGAAGAGGGTCCTTAGACAGGGCGAACAGAGGCGAGGCTCACTGCCAAGCAGCAGGCTCTGGTTAATTTGCGGGAGGTTTTCAGGGGTCCCAGAAAATTGTGCTGGCCACAATGATCGCAGTAGCTCTTGCCTGAGAAGCACTGACCTTGTGTCATGTTATCTCCTATGTCCCCACTCTTCCCGGGTCTCCTGCTACCCCACTCCCAATGCCCCTCCTTTTAAGTTGTTTCTTCAGGCAGGTACTGGGACCTTGTGGACCTCAGGACCCACTCCGAGGGCTCTAGGCAGGATCTGGGCTGGACTGAAAGGAGGGTTTCAAAATGGGGCAGTGGGTCCCTGAGTGGCTGTAGCCTTTTTTTTTTTCCGGAACCAGGGATTGAACTCAGGACTTTGCGCTTGCCAGGCAAGTGCTTATTCTACTGAGCTATCTCTCCAGCCCCTGGCTATAGCTTCTTCTACTTGAAGCAGCACTTCCTTCAAACCCCAGTTGGGGCAGTTCATTCCTACTTTGGAGCCCCTCCCAGGATGGGAGGATGGCATGCTGGGCTTGTGTGTATCGCATGAACTCATGTGTTCGTGTTTCGGACCCGTGAAGGTACATGTCCGTACATCTTAAGGTGCATGCACCCTGGTATCAGTTGTTACACGCGAGTACCTGCATGGCATTTGAATGTGAGGCAGACACGTGCCTAGAAATGTCTGTGGGCAGACCTGGTGTTTGTCTCTGGAAGTGTGCTGTGGGCGCACACTTTGGTACACGGATGATCACAAGTGAGCTGCATGGGCTCCGGGGGATGTGCAGGAGCGGTGACACTTGAGAGGAGCCTCACACTGCGATCACAGGACCAGCAGCCAGCCCAGGAACGCCAAGTGCTGAGCTGAGTTGCTTTACTACTGCAGGCCTCAGAGCCAGTCTGTAAAATGGGCATGAACTTTCGTTGCAGGAGATCGTGGGTGAGGATCTCACACTCAGCCTAGGCTGGAGAAACTCAGACTCTCTAGACCAGATAGTAAAAGGCTTAGCAAAGAGAAATGTCTTACAGAGAGGCTCGCGTTCAGGACCCGAGGTGGGTGGTGCATGGCAAAGGTGTTGCTCTCAATATCTGGGAAGAAAGCTGGAGGACCGCCTTTGGGGAGGAAGAGAAGGAATTCTGGGGCAAGATCGTCAGGTAAAGCTGGCCACTCCAGCCTGTGCCCTGCAGCCCGTTTCGGCGGTGAGGCACGCGCGTGTGGGTACGAGCGCCCCCTGCCGTCCGCGGAGGGAGGTGCCGGTGCAGAGCATTGCCCGGTTGCCATGGAAACGAGCAGAAGGAGGTGGGTGGCTGGGCAAGGAGGCGGGCCGGGGGAGGGCGGGGAGGCGGCGGCGTGGGGGCGGGGAGCGGGCTCTTGCGGTCTGGCGCCGCTGCCTCAGAGCGCGCTGGCCAGGGGACCCCGGAGCGCGCAGCCCCCAGCCCGGTGCCAGGACCCCGCGCGTCGCCGCCGCCACGGCGCAGAGGGAGCGCGGCCCTGCCCAGCCCAGGTAGGCGCGACCTGGGGTCCCGCGAGCGCCCCGGGCTCACCCCGGCGCTATCCCCTGACGCCTTCTTCCTCTGCGTCTCCCACCCGTGTCTACCGCGGCCACCGGTCCGGACTTCTGCACGCGTAGCTCTGCCTGGGTCAGGGCTGGGTTCTGGGGCGGTGGGGTTGGGGGACGTGAGGCCGTCGCTTTCCGGAGCTCCGGGTGGCCTCTCCTTGGGCTCACAGCCCCTCTCGACCTGGGCTGTGCACTGACTGCGCCTAGCCCTCCCAGGACCCCGGTGCTCGACCCCACCAAGCCGGGGGGTGCTGTCGGGGTACAGGAGCGCAGGGTGCCGCGGCGCCCCCTCCCGCTGCATTGCTCCCGGGGTGGCTGCGCTGCCGCGGGGAGTTGGGCACTGCGGAGGCGGCGGGAGGGGATGGGCACCGCGAAGAATCGGTGCACCGGGTCGAGGGCCGGGCCGGGCCGGGCGTGCGCAACGTGGGTTGCGGGCTGTGCTTGGGTCGGACTGAAGGCCTTCACGGGCAGGAGGTGGCAGAGCGAGGGGCGCGATTAGTGGGTGGAAGGCCCTGCGCCTGCGGGAGGATTTGGGAGCTGAGCTTGGTTTCTGCAGATGTTCGGTGCGGCTCTGAGTGCGGGGGCCCAGGGGCTCGCGCTTTGGGGTGCAGGGCCCTGGAGGCGGGACAGTGGGTCGTGGGACTGGCTTAGGGGGTACAGATGTGCCCCGCGTACTGGTGCCTTTGCACCCTGATTCTCTGAAAGCCTCAACCCCCGATTTACCCCCCAGGGCACAGGGTTGCGCTGCAGCCCAGGACCTGGCCCTTCCTGGCCTTGCAGCCTGGCCCCATCCTCCCTCTGCCAGCCCCCTACTCCTGGCTCTCTGTCATTTCTCCCTGCCCCATGTCCCCATTGGGGTCTGTCCTTCCTTGCTGTCTGACTCCTCCACCCGCAGTTGCCACACAACTCTGGAAAGAACTCCAGAGGCATCTGCCCTGACCCCATCCTTCACCCTGCGCTGTGAGTCTGTAGCCTGGACCCTGAAATCAGGCGGGGACCCTGCCTCTCCAGCATTCAACTCAGTCTGGGGAGGGGAGCCCAAGGGAGGTCCAGGTGCACAGAGGCCTGGAGCTCCGGTGGGATTGGGGCTGGGCCCAAAGCAAGAACTCAGGGACGCTCTTTGTGATTGTCGGTCCTGTGACTTCAGACCTCCAGAACCATCCCCAGCACTCAGTTCCCACCCAGGCAGTCCCCACCCCCCTGGAGGACTGCAGCCTTGTTGGGCAGCTTCCCTGGTCTTCTCCACCCATAGGCTTCTCTGCCCTCAGCAGCTGGAGAGCCGCTGAGACTCAAGCCAAACACTACCCTACCTCTTCCTGGGCCTTGCACCGTCTTGCGACTCCCTGTGAGAAAAAGTCAGTAGCTTCCCTGGTCCATACTAGGCCTGAGTCCCTGGCAGCTTCTAGCCCCACACTGCGAGCGCGCGCGTGTGCGCGCGCGCACACACACACACCACCCCTGTCCCCTTGACCTTGCTGGTCTTCAACAGTGGCAAACACACCCCTGCCCCGGGGCCTTTGCACTGGCCATGCCCTCTGGCTGGGTGTGCTGCTCCCCAGCACTGTACTCCCTTCCACCCCTCCACAGCCCCTCACCTCCAACACACTATTGTTTACCTTGTGTGCAGTCCTTCTTGAACTCCACAGTTTGGGAGTCCTTCCACCTTGCTGCTGTAACCCACATCTGCACAGGTCACTCCCCACCCCTCACTCACCTCCCCAGCCCTTTGGGTTCCCTCGTGGACCCCAGGAAGCCCCCTCCAGACAGGTATGTGACCCCAGGTGGGAGACAGGCAGGCAGGGAGAGTAAGGAGTGAGCCTTGAGTGCCATCTCAGGCCTAGCACCTGGAGGCGGCCCTACCTCCTGTCCCCTCTGGCCATGGGCGAGAGCTGCCACCTGGTAAGTGACCCCACAGCCTGTCCCCCCAGCCCTGCCTCCCTGTTCTATTCTGGAGGTGGGCTCACTCAGGCCCCAGAATGTGTGCCCCATGAGGGCGGGCATCAAGGCCTGGGGACCCTGTGCCATGCCCAAGCCTCCCTGAACCCCATGGGTGGCAGGAAGTACTGCCTTGTACACACTTGCCCTGGCTGGGGGAGCATGGGGTGATTGATTTTAGAGAAGAACAGAGCCCAGCACAAGGACGGAGCAGGGGCAGGCATGAGAGGGGGCCCTGTGGCCACGGTCATGCTGTGGCCCGTCTGAGCTGGTAGTTGTATCCAGGACCCCCAGCTCTGTCTCTGCCCATGTGTTCCCACCTTCTCTGTCCCCTCCTGGATACATCATTCCTGGAAGGGGTCCCCTGTGGCTGGGGAACCTTAGCTTAGAGGACAGTTAGGCAGGCGCCTGGCTTGTGGCAGTGGCAGCTGCATGAGGGGTCTTCCTCTCATGGGGACCTGAGGACCAGGTGCTCCAGGTGAGGCTCCCTTGGGGGTATCTGAGGGATCCGTGGAGAGAGGGTGTTCTCTGCATCTGTCACATCAGGATAAGAAGGGGACTGAGACACAGAGGTTGAAGAACTTGCCATGACCCCGTAGCCACTCAGTGGCACAGCTGAGTCTGCACCTGGTGTCAGCACTCGCCGGCTTCCACCCTGGACTGGGTGCCGATGGGGTGACTTCTGACAAGCACAGGTGGGGCAGGTAGGGCTTAGAAGGCATTGTGCAGGGAGGGGGCTGAGCTGCCCTGAAAGGGAAGCCAGGATG
The DNA here is from genome assembly GCA_004027165.1 of Ctenomys sociabilis. Taxonomy (NCBI): domain Eukaryota; kingdom Metazoa; phylum Chordata; class Mammalia; order Rodentia; family Ctenomyidae; genus Ctenomys; species Ctenomys sociabilis. The sequence goes on along the minus strand of PVKA01013774.1, from coordinate 11,820 downwards.
TGGGGGGCAGTGAGTAGCAGGAAGACAGGCCTTCCCAGGCAGGGACAGCCCAAGGCTCCTAGGAGCACAGGGAGGAGGCGGGGATAGCTGACTGGAGTTTGTCTGTCTGTCTGTCTGTCTGTCTGTCCCATCTGTGGAGCCTGCCAGAGATGTGAACCACCATGAGCCCAGCTGTCTCCAGGGTGGGTGAGGCTAAGTGGCTGGAAATGCTTGGGACACAGGACAACGGGGATCTTGGGTTCCTGGGATGGCCCGGGGCACTGGCCCCATCCATACCCAGCTCAGCCTCCTCCTGCTGTGTGATCTCGGTCATGTTATTTGACCTCTGTGGTCTCAGGTGCTATTTTGTGGGACTGGAAACCATCTCCGGCTCTGCTGTTGCGCTAGGGTTGGGACTTACACAGCACAGCAGCAGCAGGGAGCTCCAAACTAGGTGTGGCTGGGCACGGAGGGAAGGTCCCCAGCGGGAGGCCTCCGAGTGGAGGCTGCTCCCGGCCAGGGCCCAGAAGCAGGCGGGTGGGACTCAGACTCCTTCTGGCTCTTGGCTGGAAGGCTTTTCCTGAGAGAGGACAGACCCCTACCCCCCACTGCAGGGGTGGCAGTGAGCGGAGGGCTGCTGCCTCAGAGGCTCCCAACCATCTAAGCCCAATACCAACTTATGTCACACATGAGGCGTCAGGGCCCAGGGAGAGGAAGTAGTGCACAGGACAGGGTCTCGCTGTGGAGCCCAGGCTGGCTTGAAATTCTTGGTGATCCTCCTGCCTCAGCCTCCTCACCCTACAGGCACCTGCCTTCAGGATCCTGGGGGCCCAGCACGGCGTGGGCTAAGGCTGCCTTGAAGATGATCTCAGCTCCACTGTTTACCACCTGGGACACCTGGCTGTGCTATCTTCTTGGCCCCATGCCCCATACTGGGAATTGAACTCAGGATCTTGCACTGGCCAGGAAAGCACTTATTCTACTGAGCTATCTCCCCAGCCCAAGTTTCCCTACCTGTAAATGAAGGTGAAATGCATGTAGCATCTTGAACAGCAGCCAGCAGGCACCCAGGAAATACCGGCTGGTGGCAACCGATGTCATTGTCAGCCCTGCTTACTGGGGTATCGATGCAATGGGAGAGGGGGAATCCCAAGTGACCTAGCTGTGGGTTAGGGGTCTCCAGAGACACAGCAATGGGGAGAGGAGTATGGCTCATGCCACTACTCAAGTCAGCGTACACGAGGGGCTTCGTGTGGGCACCAGTGGGCAGTCCCAACTCCCTTGGGCTGAAGTCATTGCTTTACAGCCTCGTGCAACACCATTCTGTTTCCCTGAGGTGCAAGGAGTCATGGCTGGCTGGCGACAGTGCCCACAGCCCCTTAGCAATCTGCTCACAGTCATGCCCCCAGGCCTGTGGGTTCTCTCTCCAGTGTGGAGGGCAGGGACACAGCTGGCATAAGGATGTGTCAGTTGAGACATCGGGTTGGAGCTGGGTGTGATGTGGTGGCACCCACCTGTCATCCCAGAACTCTAGGAGGCTGAGGCAGGAGGTTCACAAGTTGGAGCCTCGCCTGAGCAGCTTAGTGATTCAGTGAGACCCTGCTCAATTTTTTTTTTAAATGAAAAGGGCAGCACTCCATGGTTTAACCCTTAGTCCTACCTAAAAAGAAAAAGACAAAAGAGATGTAGGGTTGGTGTGTGCTCTGAGAATTGTCAGCAGCTGTTATGAATAATAAATGGCTTGCAGGATCAAGATGACCTCTCTTCAGTGACAAAAATCAGGCCCCAGAGGAGTACCAGGTGCTGGCCATGTCAGTTCCGGACTCCACTTCTGTGACAAAGCCCATGGCGACAGGTGCTAGTGCCTGATCCAGGGAAGACAGAGCCCATAGCCAGCACTGGCTGACACCTGCTGGGGGCCAACAGGGTGGGGCAAGCTGCGTGACCAGGAGGTGTGCAGCCCACATGTTCCCGCCAGCCTCCTCACCCTCCCCTGCCGCTTGGCCCCGGAGCCCCTGGCTGCAGGGGTTGTGCTGGACACTCACCATCTCCCCCACTCCTGGGAACAGGTCATTTTCCAGGCAGCCTGGCAAGGCCACAGGGATTCTCGTGCTCCCACAGCAGCTTGGGGCAAGGCAGCGCCCACGCCTGTGACCCCCTGACCCCAGCTGGCTTGTCCCCTGCCCTGGGCCAGGCTTCCAGCTGCTGGGCATCATCCGCAGCCTGGAGTTGGCGTGCCAGGGTTGGGGGCACTGTGCCCTCCCTGAGCCAGAACATGCTCCCTCTGTTCTGCTCCAGGGCCTGACAGAGCCTGAGGTGTGTGTGGGTGTGCATATGTGTGTGGGGGGGGGGGGCTGTAACCCAGGCCCTTCACATTGAGCTACATCCCTACCTTTTTTGTTTTCAATTTTTATTTATTTAAAACGAGGTGTTGTTAGGTTGTTAGGCGGCTCAGACTCATAGTGATCCTCCTGTTTCAGCCTCCCCACTGCTGAGATTACAGGTGTGTGCCACCACACCCAGTTTCAGTGGCCAGCTCTGAACAGGGCTAGCACACCTATGTGGTACCAGGAATCAAACACAGGTCCTTGTGCTTGCTAGGCATGTGCTTAGACCACGGAGCTATCTTCCCGGCTTTCTTTTTTTTAAACAGCATTTTGCTAAACTAATAAATTACCCAGGCTGAGTTCCAGATTGCCATCTTCCTGCCTCAGCCTCCAAGGCACTGGGGCCACAGGCTGTAGGGCTTCTAAAATGTGCAATTTATGAGCACAAGGAAAAGTTAAAAGGGCAGGGTAAGACCTACTGTGAGAGAGTTCCCTCAGACCTTGTCCTTGAGGCATAAAGGTGACCCCTGCTTATCCATACTATAATGGTGGCAGGGCCAGGATACCCAGTAGCAGGCCTACACCATGATTTACAAAGCCAGAGCCCCAGGGAGGAAGACTTGGGCTGCTCTGAGGTGAGCAGCGTGGCAGAAAGTAGCCTTGGCAGCCTCGGGCACCTAAGTTCGTAGAAGTGGCATTGGTGGGAGGTGTCCTAGAGAAACTTGCGCCTCAATGCAGGTGCCTTGTGTCAGGGTGCTCCTCCAGGACCATGGATAAGGGGTCTGTTGCTGGGGTTCAACTTTCTATTCCTGTGAGGTACATGGAGTCATGGCTGGCTGGTGACAAGAAAGGAGCACCAAGCCTTGGACAGATGGAGACTGAGGCTGGGGGAAGTTGTGCTTGACCAAGGGTCCTCTCTGTTGGTGCCACCTGCCAGAGCCTGAGTGAGAACAAGCTGCTAGGAAGGGATGGGGGTCCTGAGGCCCCCAGGTTGCAGCACCCACCTTCCCTGGAGATCTCATTCCCCACAGCTGGCCACATGTCCCCAGAGCCAGCTGGGACAGGCAGCTCCCACCGGGGCCAGGCCAGCCTGGCTTCCACTGCCTCTCTGAAGACCAGGCTGCCAACCCTGTGCCCCACCTCTGACTATTGAGCCATCCTCACCCACCCGGGGCCTCCATGTGTCCTGGTGGGGAGTGGGGTGCCTTCTGACCCCAGGCAGCAAGTGGCCTAGATTGGACAATTGCGATGCCAACTGACAGAACCAGGGCAGCGCAAACGCCCACACGTTGCTCAGATCTGACCGGAGGACAGGGACCTGGAAAGCACTGATGGTGTGGCGGGGCCTGGTCCGGGGTGGGCAGAGGCTGGAGCCAGTCTCGGGGACCCAGGTTCCGGCTGCGAGAAGGAGCTGGGGATCTCAGGGCTGAGACCAAGCCTCTGTGTGGGTTTGGGGTCAGAAGCTGGGAATCCTGGCTGGGCAGGTGTTTGAGGCCTGGTACGTGGGTCCAGCCGGCTCAAACTAGACCATGCTGAGGGGCAGACAGGGGTACTTCTCAGAATGGCAGAGCAGAGGAGCGAGCAGGGCCCTGACTGTGGCTTTGGGCAGCTGTGTGGTACTGAGGAGCTTCTGGTGCACTGCCTGAGCTCGTGTCAGTGACTTCTCCCTGTGGGTCTGCGCACTGGGAACAGCACAGGGCCCCAAAGTGCTAGAGGTTGAATCCTGTGGTCTCTCTAGGGTGCAGAGCCCCTGTGCCAGCATGAGGCGCCCACACACACCTGGAGGCACCCTGGCCGGAGTGGGCCTGGGGCTCCCCCTTCCCACAGTTTCTCTCCTGTTCTCCCAGTGCCTGAGCAGCTGAACCCACCGACACAGCCGCACAGAGCCCAGCCCCCACGACCACACCATGTCCGGCTCCTACGATGAGGCCTCGCTGGCTCCAGAGGAGACCACCGACAGCTTCTGGGAGGTAGGCTGTGTGCTGCTGCCTGTCCCCCCTCACCCCATCGCAGCCCTCAACCCTCTCCTCAGCCCCTCCAAAGCTCAGGGAGTCCGCCAGAGGCGAGGTTAAGATTCCCGCCTGGGGTCCCTGTTCCAGGGACACACTGTACCCTTTCTCCCTGTAGCACCAAGCCCCACTTGGCTCTCCGCCTTGGGGGCCCAGTTGGGTTCTTGGCCATTAACACAGGCAACACGCACTTTACAGTTTACACAGCTTTCATCGCTATCGCTGCTCCCCACCCCCACTCCAGAGGGATGGAGGGTAGGACAGGATAGGGGCTGGGGGACCCCAGACCACGTAGGGATGTGTGAAGATTAGAAAGCAGCATCTTGGGAGCTTCCAGAAGGAAGGCTACATATCGTAATTGGCTCCCCAAATCCAAAACGAAAACTGCCAGACCTAAATTAATAAGTGTTTAATGAGATGTCTACAAAACATAATATTGTGTCAAGAATCTGCAGCTCAACTCAACGCTTCTGCAATTCTATAAATATAATGGGTTTAGCTCCCAAGAACAGCATGAATAATTCATTCGCGCCCAAGTCCAAATTATAAAACTCCTTACGCATTTTGCGGCGGCGAAGAGGTGATATCTGAAGTGGGAAGAGGGTGCGCAGAAGTGGGGGGCGTCCGGCGCGGGGTGCTGGGTGCCCCCAAACGGATCTGGAGGATTGGAGGGGAGTGGCGCGCGCGCCCCCTGCAGGCCGGGGCTGGGAGCGCGGGGCCGTAGAGCCACGCGCGCCGCTGCCGCCAGGTGGGGAACTACAAGCGCACAGTGAAACGCGTCGACGACGGCCACCGCCTGTGCAACGACCTGATGAGCTGCGTGCAGGAGCGCGCCAAGATCGAGAAGGCTTACGCGCAGCAGCTCACCGACTGGGCCAAGCGCTGGCGTCAGCTCGTCGAGAAAGGTGCCTCCAGGGTCCCCAGGGAGTCCCCCAGCACCCCTCCCACGTCCCTCAGGGCGGTGTCCCCTGAGTGCCCAACCAGTGGCTGCCTGTAGCCCCAGGGATCTCTGGGGGGCTGCTTCCTCTTCAGGAATTTTTTAAAAATCACAAGGGAGGTGACCAGAGCTCAGGAGGCTGAGGCAGGGAGGATCGCGAGTTCAAGCTTGCCCTGGGTAACTTAGTGAGCGCAAGGTCAGCCAAACTGCATAGTGTAGACAGTGTCCCCTAATAGGAAGGGAGGGAAGGAAGGACAGAAGGAAGGAAGAGGCCAAATCGATTTTGAAATTTAAGTTTCTACTAAAGTTGTAACCAGACTCAAAGAAAAAACAACAACAAAAAAACACCAAAAAAGCTAAGGGGCTGGGGAAATAGCTCCATAGAAAAAGCGCATGCCTGGCAAGCACAAGGGCATGAGTTCAATCCCCGATTCCGCAAAAAAAAGAAAAGAAAAACCTAAAGAAATAAACAAAAATTTGGATTATTTAATACAATCCAGATGCACGTTTGACCACAGCAGTGGTTCGGGCTGGCCCTGGCCCAGTCTGGAATCACACCTTGTGTCACTCTGCGTTCCTGTGATCCTGATTAGAGTTGAGGTTTATATTTCTTGGTTACTATTTTTCTCTTCCATCAGACTCTAGACCCCATCAGGGCAGGGGCTGGGCCTGCTGCCTAGCAGCACCTGGCCCCCACACAGACAACACAGGAAGCTGAGTGACTGGTCCCCAGAAAGCTCCTGGCATCGGCCCCATCAGGTGCTGGAGTTGCACATTCCTGGGCACCTACTGTGGGCCAGGCTGTCAAGACCTGGAGGAGCCAGGCTGGCCCTGGGGCTCCCACGCTGGTGGGGAATGGGAAAAGAGGCAGGTGCACCCCAGGTGGAACAGGGGGAGGAGGCTACCTGGAGGTGGTGGCTGGGGCCCTGAGGGACGCACTGAGGTGCAGGGAGCACCCTGGGGCGGGGAGGGTCACTGTGACTCCCTGTTGCACCCTCAGGCCCACAGTATGGCAGCCTGGAGAGGGCCTGGGGTGCCATCATGACAGAGGCGGACAAGGTGAGTGAGCTGCACCAGGAGGTGAAGAACAGCCTGCTGAATGAGGACCTGGAGAAAGTCAAGAACTGGCAGAAGGACGCCTACCACAAGCAAATCATGGGCGGCTTCAAGGAGACCAAGGAGGCCGAGGATGGCTTCCGCAAGGCCCAGAAGCCCTGGGCCAAGAAGATGAAGGAGGTGCCCAGAGCAGGGCAGGGCGGGCTGGGGACTGTGGGGTGCCTGTGGGTGGGCAGTGATCAGCACACTGTCCCGGGCAGTGTGTTCATAGGGAGGCAGCACCACCTTCCCTAAGGACCCACCCACCACGGGGCAGACAGACCCAGAGGAAGCTGGGCCCTGATCCCATGAAATTCCCCAGGGCTTGTCAGATGGGGTGGGCATTGCAGTGCCCAGCAGGGACATCTGGAAGTGGGCACCTGTCCAAACACCTTAAGCCACAGCCAGCAGCCCCCGCTGTGCAAGACTGTGTGCCCAGAGCTCTCCTGGGGTAGGTGGGCAGGCAGTAGCTCCGGTGAGTGACCACAAAGTGGGACCCTTGTGTGCCCTGTCCTCTCCCACAGCTGGAGGCTGCCAAGAAGGCCTACCACCTGGCCTGCAAGGAGGAGAAGCTGGCCTTGACACGGGAGATGAACAGCAAGAGCGAGCAGTCGGTCACACCTGAGCAGCAGAAGAAGCTGCAGGACAAAGTGGACAAATGCAAACAGGATGTGCAGAAGGTGCAACTGAGTGGGGGCTGGAGGCTGAGATCTGAATGCCCGGGGAGTGGGACTTGGCGAGGGCCCACACTTGGTGAGGTGTCACCAGCCTCCACACTGGTGCCCACAGACGCAGGAGAAGTATGAGAAGGTGCTGGATGACGTGGGCAAGACCACACCCCAGTATATGGAGGGCATGGAGCAGGTGTTTGAGCAGTGTCAGCAGTTCGAGGAGAAGCGACTGGTCTTCCTCAAGGAGGTGCTACTGGACATCAAACGTCACCTCAACCTGGCAGAGAATAGCAGGTACTTGACATGGTGGGCACAGCCAGTAGAGGGGCCCTGGCCAAGCGATGAAGAGAGAAAGAGGCCACCTGGGTTATGTGCAGACAGCACCATGCTGGGCACCCAGGAAATGTATGGGTGGTGAGTGGGTGAGTGGCTAAGATGGCATGTGACAGGAAGCCCGCTGAGATGCGCTGCTGCTCCCCCAAGTGGAATGAGATGAGGTCCTGGTGAACCCATGCCCTCTATGGCCCCTGTCCCCGAGCACAGCTACATCCATGTGTATCGTGAGCTGGAGCAGGCTATCCGGGGGGCCGATGCCCAGGAAGACCTCCGATGGTTCCGCAGCACCAGCGGCCCCGGCATGCCCATGAACTGGCCCCAGTTCGAGGTGAGGGCAAGTGGGGATAGGGAACGGGAGCCTGAGAAGGCTGGCAAGGGCCTAGAGGTTCAGCCCCCGAGCAGCTGCTCCCTGTGCGCTCCAGGAGTGGAACCCAGACCTGCCCCACACCGCTGCCAAGAAGGAGAAGCCGCCCAAGAAGACGGAGGGGGCGGCACTGAGCAACGCCACCGGGGCGGTGGAGTCCACATCCCAGGCTGGGGACCGCGGCAGGTGAGGGTTCCTCTGGAGTCCCTCCCCCGCCCCGCCCCGCCCCGCCCCGCCCCAACCCGGGACTGAACTCAGGCCCTTGCGCTTGCCAGGCAAACGCTTATTATACTGAGCCATCTCCCCGGGGCCCCCTCTGGAGTTTTAAGAGCGGAAATTATACAGATGACCTTGCCTGCTGTTCAGAGATAATCTGAGAGCTACTGGCCCCTGACCCTCCCATCCAGCTTGGCAGTTCTGGGGCCTTCAGCCCAGATTAGCGGGGCGCACCCTAGGTCTGGGGCCACTCTCGAGCCGTCTTCCCTCGTATCTCAGCGTCAGCAGCTACGACAGAGGCCAGCCTTACGCCACTGAGTGGTCAGACGACGAGAGCGGGAACCCCTTTGGGGGCAATGAGGCCAACGGAGGCGCCAATCCCTTCGAGGATGACGCCAAGGGCGTCCGTGTGCGGGCGCTGTATGATTATGACGGCCAGGAGCAGGACGAGCTCAGCTTCAAGGCCGGTAGGGTGGGCGGGGCAGTTGGGCGGGGAAGATGGGCGGGGCGGGGCCGGACCTGGGTTGGGTGTGGCCGAGGGGCCTGAGCCCTCCCCCGAAGGTTTGGATTGGGGAACAGATGGGACAAGGTGGGGTGGAGTCGAGACAGAATTTAAGGAGCAGGGCTGGAAGCTGTGAAAAGAACTGGAGGTGGGTCGTGGACATCAGGGCGGGCCGGTCCGGGTGAGGTGATGCCCACGAAGGTTGGGATGTTGGGTTGAGATGAGGCGGGGCCGTGGCCGAGGCCAGAACCCAAGGTGGGTGCATTGGAACTACAGCGTGGAGGGGCCTTGGAGGTCTCACTGGACCGAGGACGGGCCAGCTTCTCTGCTCCTGTCGGGCCAACCATCCCTTCTTGTGTTCCCTTCCCAGGAGACGAGCTCACCAAGCTGGGTGAAGAGGACGAGCAGGGTTGGTGCCGTGGGCGGCTGGACAGTGGGCAGCTGGGCCTGTACCCCGCCAACTACGTGGAGGCCATCTAGTTACCCGCCGGCCACGCCCTCCCTCCGTCCCACCGCGGCCCCGTCCTCCTCTCTCCCGTCCTCTCCTTGCCATAGAGTTCCAGACATATTTTCCGATCAAGCTTTTATTTTTTTAAAAGTCAAACAGAACAAAAAATATAAAGAGACAGAGCATTTGCAGGGCCACCTGGAGCCAGGGTGGTGGAACTTGGGATGATGGCCCCGGGGTGGCTGAGGGTCTTAGGATTTAGCCCAACATCACATCTGCTCTTCGGAGTCCACCAAAGAGTCTCCTGAGCCCTGAGAGACATCTGGACCCATGTACCCTGCCTCACTGTCGCCGACCTGCCCCAACCCACTGCAGATGCCAGCACTGCCCTGCTCTCTGAGCCTGGCTTCCTAACCTCTTCCTTCTCTGCCTCTCCCCAAGAAGGGAGATCCCAATCTTGAGTCTTCCACTACCCCAGGAGAACCTTCTTCTAGACCCATCCCTTGGGATCAGTGGGGCTGGAGGAGGAAGTGTCACCCTCCAGAGGTTCCCAGGCTTCCCCTGGTGAGCTGGATGGAGGGGCGTAGCAGAGGGTGAGTGGAAGAACACTGGGCCCTCAGCCCCGGCTGTGCCAGCTTCCCAAAGCCAGGCCATCTGTGGACCAAGGCCCTTCTTCCCAGCTGCCAGCACTATAGGCAGAGCCCCGTCCTTGGAGCCGCACCCTTCAGTCACTCACAGAGGCCCCATAAGCCCTTTGGCTAGGGGTGGGGGCCCCAAACCCAGGGCAAAGCCAGCACAGTAGCAGCCTCCTCCCATTTCCTGGGGAGGAGGGCATCTTGCCGGGTCCCACTCTCACTCCCTCCATACCTATCCAATCCCTAGAATCACAGACTGTGTCAGCCTCCCCAAGCCAATCCTTGTGCCTGCGAGGCTCCCGGCCTGACTGTCTCCACCCCTCTCTTGCATCTGGGGCCTGGGGACATGCTGGAGGGCCACAGGCTCTCTCAGCCTATGGGCTATCAGGGCAAGGCCTGCAGTCAAGTGGGGCAGGAGAGAGGGCCTCTGGCCTCAGGGGCTGGACAGTCATCCCATCTTTCTTCCTGGTCCCCCAACCTTGCTGAACATGTTCCTGCTGGCAGTGCCCCCACCTCTCCAAGCCTGGGTCCCAGTGAAAGGGTATGAGGGGCAGAGGACCAGGTGGCTTGGTGAGAGCAGTAGTCCTGGTGTCAAGTACAGGCACCGCCACTTGCAGGCTCGACCCTTCCTTCCCGCTCCAGTGCTCTCCTGGGGCTCTCTGCAAAGGCAGCCTGAGCCCTGGCCCTAGGGCTCTGTCCCATTCCTGTGGGCACTGATAGCTCTGGCAGGGGCCCAGGCTGGGACAGGCCTCACTCAGGGCCAAGGACGATGGCACCAGGGACAGGCAGGCCCCCAGCTGCCTGCACTTCTTATTACTGTCTGGTCTCTGAGCCTCTGTGGCAGCCTGAGACGTGGCTGAGCCCCTGGGAGCCCAGAGCCCTTTCTGAACCCACCTCGGGGGCTAAGGGCTCTGCTCCTTACCACTTGCCTGCAGAGGAAGCTGGCTTGCCTGCACCTTGGGGCCTAAGCCCCTATTTGTACTAGGCTGGACCCAGGCCTGTCCCTCTGGCTGCCCAGTGCTGGGCGAGGACCTGGGAACCTGCCCCTTTAGAGCAGCCACCACCACACCCAACATAGGATCCACCCTTGGCCCCCGAACCCCTCAGGACCCCAAAGCAGGAGGGTCTCACCTCTTCAAGTTTCCCGAGTGTTGACGTCCAGATCACGCCCACCCGGCCTCATGGCCCCGCCCTCCCCGACATGATGGGGCACAGGCCTGGTCCTGGCGGGCTCAGCCAGTGATGGGCATCTGTCTCCAGTACCGACCACCCCACAGCTGGGCTTGCGAGAGCCCCGACTGCCCCGCCACCACCTGCCGCCCTAGGCTTCCTGACTCCATTAGTTCCGACACTTGTGAACCTCTGAGAAGTGCTGTGGTCTCAGCAACGCACCTGTTTTGTACATGATTGTGTAATTTAAAGGTATATAAATACAAATATCTATATCTATATATAAGTCGTGACTGTATGACTGTGGATAAAACCCAGAACTGTGTCAACCTGGCTGGATGTGGTCTTCTCGAGTTTCACGTGTCTTGTTCTGGCTGGGGCCCTTGGTGTTTGGGACATATGTCAGGGAGGCAGTCCCAGAGCAGGCTGGGTGCTTCCGAGGTGCCAGCCTCCTTGGATATGAGGTGTCCGGGACACCACTGGCTAGGAGAGCTGCAGCACAGACTCCCAAATTCATGCATGGCTCAAAGGTGACTGTGGCCCTCACATAATTTTGAGTTTTTCTTTTTCCAGGACCAGGGATTACACTGAAGGCCTTCACACTGAGCTATATCCCCAGCCCTTCTAAATTTTTTTTTGAGACAGGGTTTGGTTGAGGTACTCAGGCTGGGCTTGAACCTGTGATCTTCCTGCCTCAGCCTCTCATAGTGCAGCACTATGACTAGCTCACACTTTTGGTTTTTAGGACCTGTGACAGGGGGCCCTGCTGTTCCAGTGGCCTGATCTACTCTGACAGCTCTTCTCAGGGGAGCCCCTGGGAAGGCCAGCAGGACTGGAGCTCAAATCAGTCATTCAACTCCAAGTCCAGCCCTGGAGCTCCCCCTGTACCCCAGCTAGATCTCTCTTGGGAGGTCACAGGCCCCTTCTGTGACAGTTCCCCCACTGTACCAGTCTGAGACAAGTCTCTCAGAGGCTTCAAGTGCCCTAGCAGCTGGGCAGGGCAGATACAAACCCTGCCTTCTTGGTGGTGTGATAGGCACACTTGTAATCCCAACTTCTTGGGAGGCTGAGGCACAAGGACTGCACGTTTGAGACCAGCCTAGGCAATGCAGCAAGACAAAGTCTTTAAAA
>PVKA01013773.1:22500-54153 GCA_004027165.1 Ctenomys sociabilis | reverse complement strand
TCGGCTTTTAGTGCTATGGTCATCCACTAGGTAAATAATTATTGAATCTGTGATATAATTCAGCCACATAAATACCTGTAAATATAATATCATGTATGCACCTTGTACAATACCAAAACATTATGAAAACAGTTTGCAATGTATTATTTCATCGACTCTGTATGGTTATGGTGTTTTGAAACTGTCTGATTGACATTTGAATTTCAATAAAATAAAAATAAATGGAAAAAAAAAAAAAAAGAATAAATGGCCCAGAAATAAATACGTGCATCTACAGTTAACTAATTTTTTTTTACTAAGGTGCAAAGATTACATAATGGAAGATTAAGGGCCATCCAAATAGCTCAGTGGATTAAAGTGTCTGCCAGCAGGCTCAGGGGCCAGGAATTCCATCTCCTGGCCTGCCATGCTGGCCCTGTCCCCGGGTATGCTGAGATGACAACTGAGACTGGGAGTGGTGGTGCACATCTGTAATCCCAGCACTTGGGAGGCTGCAAACAGGCAGATCACTATGAGTGTGATCTAGTAGTGAGACCCTGAACACCCTGTAGACTGCTCCCTAAAATACAAACAACATAATGAAAGATCAGAGACATCTATCCTACAGTATTGTGATTCATTGTGACTATTCTATTCCTTTTTTTCTCTTTTTTTTAGATACATAAAAAGACTTTATTTATAGAGTGGAAGGAATTTAATCAAATAGGCCAAATCCTATGTCACCATCAGACTCCTCCAACTCCTTCTTTTTTTATTTGTCATTCATTTTATTTTATTTTTTCCATAAATTTATTGAAAAACAAATAGCAAATGTGACAGTTTCAAATCAAATTAGTAAGGCAGTTTAAATAATTAATACATTGCATATTGTTTTCTTAGTGATTATTTGTTGAACAAGATGCAGACATGATATTCTATTTACAAAGATTAGAACAGATCCCTCTATTCACTGAGTTAAAAGAATGTAGCTGTATATCTTATCTCAACTATTTTGAATCTACAGATACAAAATGATCATTCAATTGTATCCCTTTTCTTGGTTTTAATATAATTTAAATATTATAGGTGTGTGAATTCAGCTAATATTCAAAAATAGTCTCATAGTCCATAGTAGTATTGGGTTTTCTGTATGTCTGGCAATGTCAGAAGTTGTTGACTTGAGTCTTTTACAGCTCAGCATAAATAGTATGGCTTTACTTCTTATACTTCATTTTTATGCTTTTCTACTGGATGGTTAAGACCAAGACCTATGTAACAAGAATTGTAGCTTTTGTGTCTAATTAAGGTCAGTCAAATCCCCTCAGGATTTACCCTAAGTCCCTATATCGCAGTTTGTAGATCCTCTGTGTCAACCATGTAGATGAGTCACGGCCATTGCTATCCTAACTATTTTGAATAATACAGATACAAAATATTCCTTTATTTGTATTCCCTTTTTTGTTTAGTTTTGTCAGAGATGGGTATTACATTAGCATTCCAATATTTTAGGTGTGTGAGTTCAGCAAAGTATTCCAATATACTCCAGTAGTCCATAATAGTAGTGGGTTATCTGTAGGACTGGCAATGTCAGAAATTGTTGACTTGAGCCTTTTATAGCTCAGCATATTAATATGGCTTTACTTTTTATACTTCCTTTTTATAATTTTCTGCTGGATGATTAAGACCAAGATACAGCACAACCTTGTTTTATAAAACAAGAAATGCAACTTTTGTATCTGACAAAGTCAGTCAAATCCCCTCATGTCTTCCACTATTATCCCAGGCACTTTGCTATGAACTTTTCTCCTAGCCTTACTTTATTTCTTCCAACAAGCTGACAAATTAAAAAATGAATCACTAGTACCATTATATGCTCTAACAATTGAAACAGAACTCTTTCTCTCTTAGGAGTGTCCTAAGTCAAAATTATTGTCTACTTTAAAAGTAAAGGAAACCACTGGCCAGCCAGATAATTCAGTGCATTAAAGCACCTGCTTTGGCAGAACACAGGGTTCGATCCCTGGTGTGTTGTGCCCGCCCTGCCCTTGGGGTATGCTGAGAAGATGACTGAGACTAGACATGGTGGTGCATGCCTGTAATCCCAGAGCTTGGGAGGCTGAAAACAGGAGGATCACTACTAGTCTAATCTACATAGTAAGATCCTGAATGGCCTGTAGATGCTGCACCAAATATATTTTTAAAAATATAATAAAATATGACATGTGGCAGAGTAGTGAGCCACAGGAACTCAGCTTCTCCAAGACTTGAAATTAATAGCTTGAAGAGGAATTGAGGTAAAAAGAAGTTACGTGGGAATCACAAAGGAACTGAGAAAGGAAAAGGAAATAATATTGATTGATGAAGAAGAAATAAATCACTCCACAGAGGAGAGAAACTGCACAGTGCCACTAGCAGTGGCTGTCTAGTCACCAGTCAGGAGGTGACCAACAATGTTTTTGCTCATGGAGAGCCAGAGAACTTCATCAGTACCAAAAGAATCATCAGCAGTTGGAACCAACGAGAAAAAAGAAGGATACTGCTTCCAGAATGGCCTCCCATAGCAAACAGTTTAATGAGTCTGTTTGCATATGTGTGATTCTCTTCTTCTTGCCGTCCCCCCATGCAGTTTATAGAGAGTAAGAAAAATCTCCCTTATTTCTTTATATCCCTCTTACTTTTATTCATACCTCTCTCCTTCCTCCTTTTACCATGCATAGTTCCCTTACAATCGTCCTTATTTTCACTGCTATATTTTTTTACCCTCCTCATCCTAAATCGTTGGCTTTTCTATATTTTACTAGGTTATTTCTTTCCTGTCACAAGTTCTAATAATTACACAGCTGTCTTTAATCACAAAATGAGCCCATTTTTTCCCAAATATCACCCTTACTCCAAAAGAAAATCCTTTGAAAATTCTTAATGCTGATCCTTCAAGTCAAGTACTACAGTAAAATCAGTCCCAACACTAACCTTTTCTCCTAATCTGTCCCTGGTCTCCCTTTCAAATTTCCCCTAGTGGCTAACGCTGCTCATCCAAACACCACCCATTTTCTCCATCCCATCTCTCTTACCTCACTCTACAGCAACCACAAATAATAAACTTTCATAGTGTGCATGGAAAATAGGTAAAGGAAGGGAGAGAAACTGCAAGAATCATCAAGAAAAAGTATTATAAGATTAAATTTGTTAGTGCTTTTATAAATAGAAGCAATTCTGTTGGCAAAACATAGAGACAGTGTTGAAATCACTTAAGGTGAATGACAGAATTAAATATTAGCACTATACACACAGAGCTGAAAATTATTCATAGCGATGCACCACCCTACTGGAAATCTCCACATAAGCACAAGTTCTCCTCACTAGTACCAACCTGCAGAACTCTTCCCACAAAAATAATAGAGTAGAAAAAGGAGGGGCTATGTGCAATTTTTAACCATGTATTCATAAACAAATAAACACAGATTCAGGGCCTGGGGAGATGGCTCAGTGGAGTATGTGGTTCTCTGACAAATGCATGGGCCTGAGTTTAATCCCTGGTTCCAAAAACAATAACAACAACTACAAAACCAATCCCCCCCCCCCAAAAAAAAAGCAAGCACAGATACAAGAGGGAAAATGGGAAAACAAGGAAATAGAACATCTTCAAGTTGCCCTGCATCTTTCTCAAGGAAGAGGAAGAGGTCACACTGGGAGAGAAAAACAAGTACCAGGAAACAGAAATCTATGAAAAGTTCACAGAAAGGATGAAGTAAGTAGATGAATTTAAAGCATAAATGAACAAAAATTTCACAGCATAAGTTCACTTGATATTCCCCCAGGGAATTTTTGGAGTATTAATAAAAACTGGACAAGCTAACCAAAAATGTTCACAATATCAATGATATATTCAATCAGGATAAAGATCCAGCTAAAAAGAAAACTATAGCCAGTCTTCTTAAGGAACATAGATGCAAAAATCCTCAACAAGATATTAGCAAAATAGAATGCAACACGTTATCAAAAAGATGACATACCATGATCAAATAAGTTTTATCCCAGAGGTGTGAAGATGGCTTAACATATAATAAGTCCATAAATGAAATACATTACATTAAAAAATGTAAAACAACATATGATTATATCAATATGTGCAAGAAAGGCTTTCAACAAAATCCAACGCCATTTATGACAAATACCCTCACGACTCATACTCTTGTCCATGGAGGACACAGTCTCCTCCACCACCTGTTCAGCAAGCTCTTTCAGTGTCATGTTGAGTGACACATCTGGCCACAGTTTCCTTCAGGATGAGTTTAGGATCCAGCAAATGACAGCTTTCCAGGCTTTTTCAGTGAGTCTGATGCTGTGGAGTACATTGAGTTGTTTCTTCCAGAACTTTTTCAGATTCAAGGCATCTCTTCAGTGATATTAAATCACATGGTAGAGTCCCTTTTGCCGAGAAGAGCAACTTGTTGAAGTTACAGATCACTTGTGGATCCATGGGATACCGGAGATGTATTATATTAGGGGGAGAATTTGACCTTTGTCAAATAATATTCATGTCCATATCATCTAGCAAGACTGGAGTGTGTTTCAGGGCACTGTTTATCAGAAGAAGGCATCTTTCAAGAAGTTGACTATTAGAAAAATATTTCTCAGTGCTGGGTGGGAACACCTCATGCAGCACCCCATGAACAATTTCTCTATAATCAAAGCTTTCACATTGTCCTACCACATGACAGGCAGTCTAGCCTTGTTCAGACCTGCTCCTAGAATGCAAGTGGAATCTTGAAGTGGAACAACAGCAGTGACTGAACTTTCAGATTAGTGCTTGTGTATATACACAGGAAAAAGTTCAGTCTGTTGTTCAAGAGCTTTTCCCTTGCAGCACATTTTCCTGCCACATAATATAAGTTCTGTTCAGCATGTTTTTCCTGTTTTATTGCAGTCGAATACTTGTTGAACAAAATATCATTCTGCCTTCATGAGTTCTGAGAATTCTTTCTTTTAGGTGTCTGCAGTGGCCTTATCACTGTACAGATGACATTTCTTTCAAGGAATTTAATAAACCACCCTATAAATTCATTACTTGTTGCACTTGTAAAGGGAGTTTCTGGCAGTAAGTCATTGTGCAATTCACAGCTTATAGGATTCACTAGCACTCACATCTACCAGCTGTTTCACATTCAACTACACTAATGTTTTTCCACTTTTACCACTTGGTTAACATTGTTACTCCTTTTGCCCCATCAGCTACTTTGATTGCACCTTTTTTCTTTGAAACAGTGAAAACTGTCAACTTATCCACCTTGTACTCTGAAGCCTAATCAGTTACATGAATGACACATTTGTGCTTTTCTATAATTTCCTTCTTCAATTAAATGGTTATATTGCTCAAAACCTTATCATTCTTGCTTTGCATTTTCTTTTTACTTTCATTCTTTCTCTGTACCTCCTTGTACCTTCATTACTGCTCTATTCTTTGTTTTTATCATCATGTTTGCTCTACACTTTCTTTGGAGATGAGGTGGCTTGAATAATACTGTATAGGACTTTATGTACTAAAAAGCACACCAAAAGTTTGATAGCAAATGTGCATAAGCCGGTATGTAGCCACATGGTCATTAGAGGAAGTCATGACCACATGGTACATTGGTGACATCTTTTCAGTGAGAAAGCTGCCACATAGTTGCTCAAGTGGGAAGATGGATATGATTATGTTAATCTCCTGAGGTAGCACTTGTGAAATGAAGCAACATTTTCCTCAACACAAACACTTCAGTATGTGAACCAAATTGTTCATAAACAGAATCCTTCATGAACAAAGCATTATTGTACTCTAAATAGAAGAACCAAGAACACCAAAATACACACAAAATTAGTAGCAAACTTCACCAGTGTAGCAAGACACAAGATGAACACACAAAAATCATTAAAAATCTTTAGCATTTCTGTATGCCAACAATGAATAGGATAAAAAGGATATTATGAAAACAATACCATTCATAGTTACCTCGAGAAAAAGAAAATACTTAGAAGGAATTAACATAGGCAGGAAAGTGAAAGCTCACATTAGCAACACAATATGATGTTTGCACATGTGGGTCTTATTTATTTTGCTTACCAATACAGTTTTGAGCTGCATCCATTTATCTAAAAGGGCCTCAGACTTATCTTCTTTATAGCTGACTAATACTCCATTGTATAAAAATATTACATCATTAATATCCATCCTTCAGTTCATGGACATTTGGGTTATTCCTAGATTCAGCTATGACAAATTGGCTGTTATAAACATGGGTGCACATGTATTGCTGTCGATGATTTCAGTTCTTTTGGAAAACATACCTAGGAGGGGAATAGCTGGCTTGAAGGGGACCTCCAATCCTAGCTTTTTGAAGAATCTCCATACATATTTCCATAATGGTTGTACTAGTTTACATTCCCACCAACAGTAGAGAAGTGTTTCTTTTACCCCACCCACAGAATTTGTTATTGGTTGACTTCTTGATGGTGGCCATTCTTTCTGATATAATATGATATTTCAGCATTGTGTTAATTTTCATCTCTTGAATGACCAATGATCTTGAGTATTTTTCATATATTTCTGTGTCATTTGAATCTCTTCATTCATGAAGTGTATATTCATCTCAGTCTTTGAATTTTGGAGGCCTGACTTTTAAAAATTCTTTATAGTCTCTAGATAAGAGTCCTGAAAGAGGGGCCAGAGAGATAGCTCAGTAGAATAAGCACTTCCCTGGCAAGTAGAAGGGCTTAAGTTCAACCCCCTGTTCCACAAAAAAATAAATAAATAAATAAATCCTGAAAGAGTAAATACAATATGAAAGATACAATAGACACTGTGAAAGAGAAAGAATTTGTGGAATGGGAAGGCAAAAGTGCATGAAGAAAAGGACAAAAGAAAAAAGGGAAAATAACATATTTATGTATATATGCAGGATAATTTGAATAACTATATTGCTGATTTCTGCTGGTCTTTGTAAAGAAGAAATTAATGTTTAAAATGCTTTTCTTTTTAACTTCTTATGATATTTTGTTGTTGTTGTTTTGTTTTTTAAGCTGATTTTGCACATTTATATCTGGTAATCTAAATAATTCAAAGATAACATCATGCAATACAACAACTATTGTCTAATTTCATTCCCTTGTTTAATGAAATTTTGTATAATTTTTAATGTTTTTTTACTATTTCATATTCTTCAATAAATGAAAATAAAAATTCAGTGACAACGTCTACAAAGTAAACAACAGTACACTGAAAAAGAAGATTGAAGAGGATGTCAGAAAATTGAATGATGTTCCCTGATCATGGATAGGTAAAAATAAATTGTTATATTGGCCATACTCCCAATACTGGTAAATAGATTCAATAAAGTCCTAGTCAAAATAGAATTAGAATACATTACTGATTTAGGAAAAAATCCTAAAATGTGTGTACTACCAGAAGAGACCCAGAATAGCAAAATTAAATATGGGCAAGAACAAATAAGCATAGCAGTAGTTTACTCAAAGTGATACTACACAGCAAAAAAAAAAAAATAGCATGGCACTGGAACACACATGTGGATCAGTGGAATAGAATTGAGGGTACGGAAACTTTCTGAGATACATCTAGCTATTCATTCTTTAACAAATGGGCCAAAATCATGTTAAAGAAAGAGCCTGTTCCACAAATGGTGCTGGGAAAACTGATTATCTGCAGAAGATTGAAACTAGATTCTTACCTTTCAGAATATACTACATTAAAATAAAAATTGATCAAAGATCTAAATATTAAAACAGAAACATTAAACTTACTAGACATAAAATATGTTAAACACTTGAAGATGCAAGTGTAGGAGGTGAAGCAGAATCTCACTAGCAAGACTTAACAAATGGGATCATCATACCAAAGAGCTTCTGTATAGCAAAATGATCCATCAAGAGAATGAAGTACCAATCCATAGAAAGGGGAAAAATGCCATCTTTCTTCAGCAGATAATATCTAGAATATACAAAGAGCTAAAATATTGTCACTTAACATTAAAGATCCAGTTGGAAAGAGACAGGAGAAATGAACAGATACTTTACAAAGGAAGAAGCTATATAGTCAATGAAAATATTAAAAATTTCTAGCCATTTGAGAAATGCAAATTAAAACAATGTTAAGATTCCATTTATTCCAGACAGAATGGCAGCCATTAAGAAATCATGCAATAACACTGATGATGAGGTTGTGATGAAAAAAAACCCCTCTTTCCTTGTTGGCAGGAATGTCAAGTGGTACAACAGTTATGGAAATCAGTATGGAGATGTTTCAAAGAACTACAATTAGAAATTCCATATGATTTAGTAATGCCCTGGTAGGTATCTTCCTTAAAGAACATAAAACATCATATTACGGTGGTATAGACATACCAGTGTTTATAGCAGCACATTTTGTAATAGCTAAATCTTGGAGACAGATGTATGCACATCAACAAATGATTGGATCTAGACAATGTGTTGTGTATATATAATGAAATACTACTCAACTATAAGGAATAATGCATTTGAGACATTTGTAGAAAAAATGGATGCATCTAGAAAATATAATTTGGAGTAGAGTACACTAGACCTACAAGCTTGAAAACTATGCGGGGGTCTCTCAATTGAGTGAGGCATAGAGAATAAGGATGCATAGCAGGGAGGAAGAAGATGGACACTTTATGAAGGGCTGCAAGGGAAAAGCACGAAGAGGAGGGAGAGGGGAAATATGTAGGCTAAAGTTGTGCCATGTACATACACCTAGTAACTTCAGTTAATGTAAACATTCTATGCCATAATGTAAGCTAAGATTGATATCAACAAGAATGAAATCTAGAATAAGAGATTAGGCAGAGAAGGAGGGAGAAAGAAGGAAGAGAAAAGGGATGATAATAAACAACCTGTGGTATGTACATGTAACCATCTTGGTGATACTAATAAAATTTAAAACATAAAGGACTGGTTGTCCTTTGGGGACATATTAGAATCCATTGTATTGACCACATTCAGCCTGCAAAGAGACAGCATGAATTTTGCCTTTTCTATCTATTTCATGGCTTAGATTTCAAGGATGTTTATACCTTACTCCATCTTAGAGATGAATCATCATTTTTTACAAATATTCTTCTCTCTGTATTGAGACTTAAGAAATATGAACAAAGATTCATATTTCTTTCAAAATGTTCTCCATTTTGAAATGAATAAATTTTCATACAGAGAAAGAGCTGGAGTACCCTTATCTGTACTGTGACTAGGCCAAAGATGCAATAAAAGAGAAGCTAAAGTCAAAATCATTTAATGGAAGAGAGTAGAAAAACATGAAAATAATATGCAGCTGATACAGGAGAACAGAGAAAAGGAAGAAAACCATTAAGCCTGACTCTGGTGGGTGGAGCTTGTATTTGAAGGGTGTTGAGAAATTCTGCTTTGCCTAATCTCTTACTTGTGGGTGCCACAGTTTCAAAACAAGCTGCCCATAACTGCGTTTCACTTGAATTCTTCTTAGGCATTAAGGAAATAAACAATTAAGACTGCCACTGGCCACATCCCTTTTCTCCTGGCATGTGTGCTCTCTTGCATTACCCAAGCTTTTGATATTATCCCTAAATCACTCAGTTTCTCTCTTCAGTATTCCACCCCTTATCTGTGGCTCTCACCCTTATAAACTAACAATTAACTATTTATGCTGAAGCAGAATTTACCCTGGAAATTAGTTTTCCAGTTTTAAGGAGACTATGAGAAACTTCCTAAAATATCAATGCCAGTTTTGCTCCTTACAATTACTTTATTTTTCTGTTCTCTCTCATTTTCAAGTTTTTCTTTTAGTTTTGAATACAGAATTTAACAGGAAGACCAAGTCACTAGAGTGAAGGCCTGGCAGAACTCCTTAAAGAAGTTACCAGGACATCTCTCCAGCCCGTGATATAGCCCAACCATCTCCATTTCTTCATTTCTTTCTTCTCATTCATGTTCCACAAAGTAGAGTCCCCAGTACCCACTGTTTTACAAAAGTTTCTCAGAATTGCTCCATTTGTGACTCACAGGTAGATGTTATAAATGTTTAGTTCTTTTGATCTTGTTTTGAGATTCATAATGTCTGTCATAGTTTGGGGTTTCACAATGGAAACAACATAATACAGAGCACATTTTATAATATCATTTTATAAGAAATCACCCAAAGAATCCTATACAAGATGTGCAGGAAGTCTGTCCACATATTAACGACTAAAGAATCCAGCTGAGGGTCTAGATCCTAATATGATGCATGAGTACTGAAGACCTAGAACTCATAACAATGCCTCCCACAAATCCAACTGGAGGCCTAAAGCCTAAGACAAAGTCTCATGTGGGCCTACTTCATGGATATGTGCTAGCGGGTTGAAGGATATGGACTGGAGCCAGGAAGCTGTGCTCAAGGTGAGAACCAGAGGTCTCCCAAAGGTACCACAGCCATGCTCAGCAAAGTGAGGTTCCAAGCTCCTCTAGCAAAGAGAAAAGCTAAGTTCCCATCAAGAAATGTGACAAACTTCTATATGAGCCTGAGCACCTTATTTTTCTCCAGAGCCAGGAAGATGAGTACCAGAGCTCCTCCAGAATGAACCACACCCATTCTAGCAACAACAAAGGTCCAAATCTCCTCCAGTGACAGGAACAGCCAATTCATCAGGAAATCCGGCATGACAAGATCCTCCAGCAGAACATCCCAAGAGAACCAGAGGCTTCCAACAGCTCCAACAGCTTCTCTAAACAACATCCCGAGCATCATTCCAGTTCTCAGTGTTAAATGTCTTCCAGTGCAAAGATGCTCTTTTTACAAAATGTACCACTACCTTATTCCCAGAACTACATTTTCTGTGGTATCACTTGGGTAGCAGCCCTTATCCTCTGTATTGTAGCCACTTTTGCCCCCTCATCTTGTTGAAGTAAGCATCTTTCATGCCCTGTGCCTTTGCCTATTCTCTTCATTCTACGTGACAACTTTACTAGCATTTGTTGTCCAATAAACTCTTATCCTTGAAGAACTAGATGACATCACTATCTTGATGCACTTTTGTGGACAACTGCCTATCCTCCAGAAGTCTCTAATTTCACTATTCTCTAGTAAAACTGCAATACTTCTCTAGTTTTACTAGATGTATTTCCATTTCTCTCTTACTAGACTGAGAAATCCATAGAGGTATATCTACATGGTAGACAGAATATTCTGTACTGGTGATTCTAAAGGTAACAAGATGTAACATAGTTGCATTCTTCCTCCTTTCAGCCATCCATCCATTTACTCATTCTTTTAGTCTTTCATCAAATATTGTCTATGAAGGGCTTTTATTCCTGAGGAAACAGTGAACAAGTAACCTTTCTTAATTTGATTTAGAGAATTTGAAACTAAATTTATTGTCGTTTGTCTAGAAATCTCACAGGTAATTTTGGGAACAACTTATGTCCACTATACTTTACACTTACAAGATTATTGAAAAATAGACTTTTTTATTTTTGGTACTAGTCATTGAATTCAGGACCTTGCATTTGTCAGGCAAACACCTGTGCCACTAACCTATATCCCTGACCCTAAAAGTAGACTTCATTGTTGTGTACTCAGTGATGAAATAATATACCCAGGTATATTGTTAGTAAATGGTGTTACAAGAAAGGGATCTAAATCTGATTCTAGGGTTTATTTCCTTTCTACTCTGGGTGCTACTGTCTTCCCCACTTAGCCGTCTTCTAGTTACTATTGCACGACCACTGTGTACTGCTATCCAGATATCCATCTGCTGGGTCACTTCGTGCCCTGATGACCTTTCCGTGGAACTTCCCAAATTTCAGTTCCCCCAGGCATCTTTGAGCAGTAATTTATTTCTCCTCCTCCTCTCAATTGTTTTGAACAATTGAAGGTGCACAAAGGGAAGTCTAATTAGTGAAACAGACAGATGTGGGAAATTCTAAAAAAAGATAGTTCCATGTTAAGGCAAGACACATACAGGGAAATAGAACGGAGTTAGCAAAGGCTGTGGCATGGTCATGGCATCTGTGTGTGGGTCCTGTGTCTGTGTGAGTGTGAGACTGCAAGCACATGTGCTGTCTGAAGAATCAGGCATCTGTGTCTGCAGTGGTTGTGCTGAAACTAGGCATTTTTATTGTCTGACTGTTCTTAGCCACATGTGGCTTCTCTGTGGGTGTGCCAGTCCTGTCTGCGTATGGCTTCTCTATGTGCATGTGGGTGTTTTGGAAGAAGAGCAAGGCTCTAAATAGCTTTCCCAGACTTCTGTCCAGGGCCCAAAGCTCTAAGTGAAAATGACGTCAGAGGCATAAATGAAATTAGCTACTGATATCTTAATTGTAGGCATGGAAAAGCCACAAAATAGAATGAGCAATCCAGTGTACATCCATTTCATCTTCTTTTTCCAGTCTTAAAAGCTTTTATTCTTCATGTCCATCCTTTTGTCCATGTGAATTATTTTTCACTTTTTCTGTACAGTATTAACTTGAATGATTGGTTGTGTGTTTCTACCTTTCAAAAAGAGGGGAGAGCCAGGAGACCCAGAGAAGATGGCAGAACATGTGTTTAGATCAAAGATACAAGGATATAACACTTTCCCTACCACATAAAGCTTTGAAGCCCACTCTGTGCCAGGCCCTGGGTTCTAAAACAGTGCCTCATCCTCCAGTATGCCCCAATAATAGGCCAACGCTGTGACAGAGTGGTAAATGACAGAACAACACCAGGAATTATGATACAACTTCAAACAAGGTAGTCACTTTGCTGAATATAAATTCGTTTGTACTACATCAAAATAAAATTTGCAAAATATTTGCCAAAATGTAAAGTTTATAAAAATGAACAAGGAAAGAAATTAGGACACTTGTTTTATGGAGCACTTCTGTTAATAGCAGAATCTGAATTTATCCCTTTCCAAATATTTTAACTCACATTTACTTTGACCAGTGACCTTGACACCCAAAACAATGAAAAAATATTTGATGTTTTATATTTTCATTTTTGGTTAGCTATAGGAGGTGAGCTAAGGGACAAGTAGTGAAGGGGGGAGGGAGAAAAACAGAGGCACAGATAGATATAGGGAAAGTGCTTTAATGTGCTTAAGAGATGTTGATAGATTTGTATTCATTTTTTGAATGATAGTAACACAATAGGGGCAGCAGTGAGATGTTTTTTCCTAAATTAGAAATAGGGGAATAATGTTTGCCATCTGTGGCAGTCAGTAAACCAGAGGTGATGAATATGTGCTTTATTGTTGAGTACTCAGAGCTGAAAAATTTTGCCCACGTTTATTGTTACTAAGTGGCCTATTCGAAATGGTTCTAAGTCTGATTCTACAGTTCATTTTCTTCCCACTCCTCCTGCTACTGTCTTCCCCATTTTAGCATGGAGTGTTTATGAGCATACACAACTCCAGTTCAGTTTGCCTGGGTATAATTTCATGTATGCAATTCTAGAATGTGATTTTGATTTAGTAATTGGAACCCAATTGTATTCTGTTTCAGGTGGAGCCACAGTAGAGTTTGTGGAACACAATTGGTCTGGATAAATAGAAAAGGGTAAACAATTGGGATGCTAGGCATGAAAGTGGGGCCACAAAGCTCTACTGTCTTCAGGTTGGTGTAGGGTAACAGTTCTTCACCATAGTATGAAGTGTTGCTTGACATCATACTTATTTACATGTGCTTTTATTCTCTGCTCGCTAAGCAGCATTTTCATAATGAACTGTTCTAATGAGTAGGCAGCGCCCTGAGTGAGGAAGATCCTTATTGTAGAACGTGAAAAAGCATCTCCTAAGATACACGGAGAGAAGCACAGCTTAAATGGACTGATAAACTTCATTTTATTGATCAGATTATCTAGCTGTTTTCCACTTCTCAGGAAGATGACAGTGGGAAGATGTCAACAAAGTGAGGGTCAGATTCAGAACTACATCACCTGGGAAGCCTAATGGTGGACAAGAAGCTGCCCTTCCTCTGGACAGCAACTTGACCATATTGAATATTTAACACTACTGGAGTTTTATTTAGAAGCAATGCTTGTAGAATGCAATTAAACCTACTGATACATGCATATTTCTAAAGTTTTTCCTTGCTGACACTGGAAAGTATTTTTAAAAATTTTTATTTATCTTGATGAGATAAAAAAGTTTCAAAACAGTTTCAAAAATAGATTATTAGGACATTTACAATAATTAATACACTACATATTTTCTTCATAGTAATTATTCAGAGGACAAGATGTAGACATGATATGTTGTCTAAGTACTATTAGTATAGACCTTCTCATTAAACTAAGAGAAAAAAACTGCATATTTATCCTAGGTATCTTGTAAATACATTTATATATATTTTCACTACAAAAGGGTCCTTTATTTATATCCCCTTCTTTTTTATTTTCATCAGAGGTGGGTGTTTCATTGCTGTTAGGGAAGCCATATTTGGAGAAGTCTTTTTTTTTTTTTAAAGATACATTTTATTTTATTTATTTTTTATTTTTTATTTTTTGGCAGAACCGGGGACTGAACTCAGGCCCTTGCACTTGCCAGGGAAGTGCTTATTCCACTGAGCCATCTTCCTGGCCCCTGGAGAAGTCTTTAAAGGATCTTTTCATACTTGATGTCAGTCCAAATACTGTAGGTGCTTGAAATCAGCAAAACGAACCAATGTAGTTCAATAGTCCATAACTAATTTTGGAAACTCTGTGATAAAGGGTTGAGAGCAAAATGGGGTGAGAAGGAAGAGATCAAACTCATGTTCTGAAGGAATTTTTAAGATTAACTAGGATCTGTGAGAGGGGTAGTTTTGCAGGGAAATAGCTTTGAAGGACAAGGACAACATATCTATCTATCATCTATCTGTCTATCTATCTATCTATCTATCTATCTATCTATCTATCTATCTATCTATATCTATCTATCATATATATATATATATATATATATATATATATATATATATATATATATATATATATATATATATATATATATATTGCATTCTACTTCACGTGGAGCCACAGTAGAGGATGTGGAACACAGTTGGTCTGGATAAATAGAAAAGCAGACACAGCTGGGAGGCTAGGCAGGAAAGTGGGAGCCACAGAGGTTCTACTCTCTTCAGGCTGGTGTAGGGTAATATCTATCTATCTATCTATCTATCTATCTATCTATCTATCTATCTACCTATCTACCTATCTATCTCTCTATCTATATGCCACAAATCAAATATGTGATGATCTGAAAGTACAATGCTCAGATGGAATGTAATTTTTTAAAAAAATCCAATACATGCATGAATTAAAATAATATGGACTATAGCTTTAGAAAGACTCAATATGAAATTTCTTGATTGCTACTCTGAGTTATTTGTCCTAAACTCTTGTTAATTGGTATTTTGCTTTTCAAATCCAGGGGACATTCAATCATGAATTATTAACCAACTTTTTTCCAATGGCTTAAGTTGTTACATGTTGAAACAGACTGTTCTCCAGCACTCCAGACAATACCTTCAGGGCCAACGGCCATTTTCCCCTGGATATCCCTCTAGCATCATCATACCACTCTACTTTCTAAATAGTTTCTCCTTTAGCATTCTACATCTCAATAAATGACATTACTTTATGCTCATGTTTCTAAATCAAGAAGTAGGGTTTTCTTGATATGATCTTCTGTAATATTGGACATTCAATTTGTGTATTTATTTTTATTTATCTATTCATTTTTTATGGAACCTGGGATTGAACCCAGGCCCATGCACTTTCAGAGGTGTTAATTTCACTGAGTTCAATTTGTCTCAGTAGCATAAGATCTAACTATTTGTTTCCATCCTACCGTCGTGAACTTGCATCAGATCACCAGTCTTTCGTCAAATAACTGAAATTTCTTTCTCACCAGAGTCCTTGTCTCCAGGTTGATGTTCCCAGGAAAAAATTATTCCATTATTTAACTGGGTTTCCATTCAGTCTATGTTTTCCTATTTAGTTCTCTCTAAATATTCACTCTGGAGTTTCTTATTTGCTTAGTATTTTTGTGTTTTACATTTATCATAGTCTTAATTTTCTAAGACTTACATTTTAATGCCTATTTTATTTAATTTTCTCCATATTATTTTTACATATTCTTTTTTAAAATCAATAAATCAATGCCTTTTATTGTCTGCCCCCACAGAGAGCTTCCTCTGAGAATGTTTAACTGAAAGCTTGGACTTCTCACACTAGTGTCACATTAGTTTTTTCCCATCTTCTTGCATAATTGTTTGGATTTTGGATAACAGTCTGGGTGCATAGTTGTCTGGATCTCACGTCTTTTTTCTTGGTTTATTTCAGTAAGTGGCAACCTATGAGAGACAAATGCATATCACAGTAACTGAGCATAGAAAATCCACCTGGCTTCTGTCTTAAATACATTTATTATAGCTTCATATTTTTAGTTTGGTTGGTTAAAAAATTTTAGTCTCAAAGATTCATTCTTAAACTTGAAGATAGGGGTTGGGGAGATGGCTTACTAGAATCTCACAAGCGCTTTCCTGGCAAGCACAAGGGCCTGAGTTCAATCCCCTATTCTGCAAACAATCAAACAAACAAACAAAACTTGAACATATTGTTTAATATATGATCTTACTGAGAAGATGCTTGGTTTTCCCCTTAGAAGCTTTTATAATCTCATCTTTCGTCTTTGTTCTACATTTTTACAATGTTTTTTCTTATGTGTGGGTCTTTTCTCATTTACGTTACATTCCCTCATTGATTTTACATTTACACCCATTTTTCTTAGCTTGGGAAAGTTTTTGTTTTATTTTTCTGGTGATTTCTCTGTTTTTTTTTTTTTTTTTTTTTTTAAATAATCTTTTCCCAAAACTCATTCAGCTATTGGCTAATCTGAATTCAGTTATTAAAACATTTGTCAGGGCTGGCCAAATAGCTCAGCAGATTAAAGTGCCTACAAGTAGGCTCAGGGTCTAAGGGTTTGGTCCCCAGGCCTGCCATGCCAGCCGCTTCCCTGGGGCATGCTGAGATGGCAATTGAGACTGGGTGTGATGGCAAGCACCTGTAATCCTAGCTCTTGGGAGGCTGTAAACAGATGGATCACTATGAGTCTGATCTAGTAGTGGGACCCTGAACACACTGTAGACCTTTCCCTAAAATAAAAAACAAAAATCTTCGGAGCTGGGGAGATATTGCCTGGCAAGTAGAAGGGCCTGAGTTTAATGCCAGGTTTTGCCAAAAAATAAAATAAAATAAAATGTTTGCCTTATCTTATGTCTTTCATTTCTCTTTCTTTCTATTGCAAGTTCTAGGAAACAAAATATTCTTGTGTTCTGTTGAAGTTTTTATTTTGATGATTTACTTTTTAACTCAGTCTAATGCTTTCTTGCATCAATTTTCAGTGAAACTAAAAGCCCTGTTGTAACAATAGACTTCTTTCCAAACTTCTCCTGTTCTGCATTTTCTATTCAGCTGCTGTTGTCTTGGGTATCTATCCAACTTGTATTTCTGTTTATCACATTTGCTTTTTGTACAGAAAATTCCTGAAAGCTGTGTAAGCTACTGTGAGACATCTTCTTGGACCCCATGGAGACTTGGAATACAAGGTGGGCTTCTGTTACCACAGCCATTGCCACATGTATTTGTTGCCAGCACTTCAGAATGTGGGAAAATTCTGGGCCATGTTACTGCCACTGGTGCTCATGGTGAAGTGACTTCTGCTATGAAAAGAAAAATCTTGTGACACAAATTTTTCCTAAGTTTTATAATGTAGACGTATTTTCTGACTCATGTTTAGAGGGGATATGTCTATTAACAATATATTTGAAGTAAGATAAAAAAGAAAGTAGGTCTGGGAAGATAGCTCCATGGTCCATGCATGTACCTGGGAAGCATAAGGACCCAATTTTCATAACTGGTACAGCATGTCATGCTGACCCCAGATCTCTGGGCATGCAATGCTAGCCCCAAAACTGCACACCTGTAATCCCTGCTCTGGGAAGGCTGACACAGGAGGATCACTACAAGTCTGAACTGCGTAGTGAGACTCTGTATCCAATAAATAAATAGAAAATAATAGAAAATTTCACAACTGCTTTCCTCCTGACCTTGGACTAATGTTCTGTGGCTGAAAAAGCAGGCAGTTCTTCACAATGCTGCAGACTCTGCCAGAGCAGTGATGGTGTCTCTGGACACAAGGTTGGCACACTTTTTATTTAAGGCAGAACAATTTTAATGAAATTGACAAGTAGGTGCACTCAGAAAAAAGAGCCACATCCCTTGATTAGGAACTTTTTTGGAAGCAAGAAAAGACTCAGCCAAGTATTGCCAAAGGTTATGCATCTAGCAAATGTCATCATCTTGCATGTTCTGCCTTTTGACCTCTCCTTAGATGCTCTAATTTCCCCTCTTAGCTCTTTCAACATCATTGGCAAGAAAGCATGGCAGAAAAAAGATGGGTTCTAAGATCGAACAACATTGAATTTGAATCTCTGCCTCATTAATTAATTATTTTGGTCCTTTGTTGAACTTCTCCAATACAGTGACCATAAAAAGTGATGCTGTATTCTACATTCGTGCTCCATTCCTTCAACTTTTACTGTCCCAGCAGTCTGACTCAGGATCAGGAAATTGATCTGGTACTTTTGGTTGATTTGAGCTAACAGATAATATTCATAGTGTACTAGAAGAAAATAAGGTTGGGGTATCTGCTCTCACCACTACTCTCAGTGTTTGTTTAGCCTGGCTGCACCCTTTTACAAAGGAGGATTCTGGAAAATAGTATTCTCCACTTGATACCCTCTCTGGCTTCTAGTAACTATTCCCAGTCATTCTTCAAGATTTAAAGATGGTGATGGCCCCAAAACTCTTAACATTAGGGTACTGCTTTATGCCTTGTGATATTTTATACCCTGCCTACACTTTGGTAAATAGCTGGAGAGATAGCTCAGTGATTTAAGTGACTGCCTGGCAGAGTCACTTATGAAATCCTCTTTTAAATTGTCCATTTTGAGTTAGCCATTTGTTTCCTATTGGAGCTCCACAAATATATCTTTGCAAGACTTAATTTAATTTTCTGTAAAATGGGCATATGAATATCATTTACCTCATAGATTTATTGTGAAAATTGAGGTAAGGGCTTAAGGCATTCAGAATAGTTCATATAAAGCTCTTGAAGAGTTTTAGTTGTTACTATGACTATTACACATTTTTACGTGTTTAAAGTTAATCTATTGTTGATTATATTTAAAATTTTGTTTTTTCCCAACATTTATGTATACCAGACTTTTCTACATTAACCTGTGGTGAGAATTTTTTATTTTTTTGCTCTTTTCTCTTGCAGGTTTTGTCATTTAAACTAACCAATAGGTTGTATGAAAGACGACTAGTAGGCAATACTACTACATTTACTAATAAGAAGGCAGAGAGAAGCTATGATTTGAATAAAGGCATCAATTCCTCATTGCTAATAAAATACAAGCACACTCCCATACAGAAAATGAAACAAAAAAAAAAAACCTGCTAAATGTGTGCAAAAGTGCTCAATTCTTCAGTAGTTTCATGGATTAAAACATTCTCCATTCCATGGAGATATTCAAGCAGAAAATGTCTTTCCAAATGGAATAAACCCTAGTCTACTTAGAAGTGTGAAGTTCTGACAGAAGTTCATAAGATGAAGTAGTTGACTTTAGCTTTGCTAACTATAATTTTGATTGATTTCAGTAGACAAAGAAAGCAACAGGCAGGCTACCCGGGAGCAGACTCTGAGTCACCAGTACCTAACACTATGTTGTTTCAGTCTGCATTGACCTAAACACAGAGCACAGTTTGGGACAAGGAAGAGTCTAAAACATCTCGGGAACAGATGTAAGAAAGGCTCATTTATGTTTTCACAAAAATGTGGTTACCGTAGGCTACCACCGTCAGAACCAGAGGACACCATGCTGGTTAACAGAAACCAGATGCTGTAGTAAAGGAAACCATGGATAAATATGAATTATTTTCAGCTGAATGACCTTTAATTATCTCCCGTAATGCAGAGCCCTGGTTTTCTGCCATAATATTTTTTGGGTACTTAGAGAAGAAAATAACAAAGGGGCACCATTGTAGAGTGATTTATGGAGAACACATACAAGGGTCATTCATAGTATGTGAGAGAAAAGGGAGAGAGACGATAAAGAGGGAGAGAAAGTGAGCACATAAGAGGGATTGAAAATGAACTCATGATCAAAACTAAAAGCACAGGAAATAAAGTTATGTGGGTAGAGTCCTGGCCAGGAGCCAGGAGCCCTGGGTTCCAGTCCTTATTTTGGTACTGACTCATTGCGACATGTTGAATCAATTCAAAATACATTCATACAATCCAGTATCTTGGCTTCATTATTCCAAGATTCCCCCAATCATTGCATAATGGGCAAATCTTTGTACGTTTCCTAATTTCTGGGAATACTGAGAGGCCTGAAAGTAAATGATCTATCTGACTTTCTACCAGTACAACAACTCATGGGTTGATTCTTTTATCTCATATTCTCTCCTAAGTCTAGAGTCAAACATTCTAAAGATATAAAACTTGAAAAGTCATCTTCCCCTCCCTCTCTTTTTCTAGGACTTGTTTTTCTTTACCATTTTTTCCCTTTTCATCTTAACGTTCACCTTAATGACTATTTTAAGAACTACTTCATGCTATCAAAAATTCAGGTAGTAGCAGAAAATCTTCATAGCAAGTGAACTGTTTATAGAAAATATACTCTTTAATAAAAGATTCACTTGTAGATGTACTCCGTCTGTTTCATTGAATTTGGCTAATTTTTCTCAAGAAATTCAACATGCACTAGAATATATGCATCAAGTTAGCTTACAGAACTCAGCCTTCTCAATGAGAAAGTGAAGTTGATGTCTCTTTAGATTCCTTCTTGCTATTTCTCTCCTACATACATTTTTTTTGTCTTTTTCTTAAAAAAATCCCAATTTCCTAGGATATTTCCCTCCCCCTTGTTAACTTTACTGACTCTGCTACAATCATTATTATGAAATCAGCAAAGACTTAGGTTTTGTGTCCAGGCCTAAGGCCAAGAGATTCTGAGAAATAAAGTTGCTGTGAAGGAAAACCGAGGCCCTATTCACTTAGTGTGCCTTCTCAACAAACATTTCTTCTACAACTTTCTCATTTTCCTTCTGGATTATAATTCCCCCTTTTGGATATTTCCTAGAAGTATATAAATATACCATTGCTACAATTTTCTACCTCCTTAAAATCATGAATTTTCTGTTGGCTGCCATAGCCAAATACCACATACTATGTGACCTGAACAACATAAATGAATTCTTCACAGTTCTGGAGAGTAGAAGTCCATGATCTTGGCCTCAGCACCTTGGTTTCCCCTAGGTCCTCCGTCCTCAGCTTACCCATGGCTTCCCTCCTGCTGTGTCCCCACATCTGTCCCTGCTGGGTGATGTTCCCCTGTAGTTTCTGCGTCTGAATCCCCATTTCCTACAAACACGTTAATCAGATTGAAATGGGTCCACCCTGCCACGCTGACTTCAACCAAATCCCCCTCTTTAATGGCCTCATCTCCAAACTCATAGACTGTGGCACGGGGGCGCCTATGCATACCTCAGGTGAATAGGGGTGGTCCACAGTTCAGACCGTAACACAAACTAGGATATAAATTGTACAGCTCTCTTTGCATACCAGTTTTCTCTCTGACCATCACCTCATTTTCTTCTTACTTTTAGAAAAAAAAAAAAACTTCTTGAGAGTTTTATATTTTTGCTCTTTCCAAAATTTCCCCTCCTATTTTCTCTTCACTCAATTTAGCTGTGGGCTTCTCCTGTGCCGTGAATACTATGTCAATGGTAAAATGGTAAGATCAATAATAACCTAATGATAAATTCAATATATATTGATATATGCAATCAATATACATACATATATATATATATATATATATATATATATATATATATATATATATATATATATATATGTTATACTTTGCTGTTGGGAGCCAGGGAAGTAGAAAATTAATCCAATGTGTAAATGTGTGTAAGCAGGACGAGGCCTCCGTGGCTAAAGCAGACAAGCTACCTCAGTCCTGAGATAAGCATCCTGACTGTTTAATGTCAGCTATTAGTCACTAGGCAACCTTGCTATTAACTTTGAAAAGGTAGAAATAAACATCCATGTTGTTGCTTGGAGGGTTATCTCATCAACCGGGCAGATGAGCCAACACCCAACCCAGCTTTTGTCTTTTTACCTATCTTTTCCTCATTACTGGTGCCATTTCTCCCCAAGTATAATGGATCACACTAAGATCAATGGATTCCTATAATTTCCTTAAGTATACTTTACTAATCCTTTCTATTTTTTCATTTTGAGATAAAATTCCTTTTCTTGCAAAAACATTAATGCAAAAACTTGTGTTCTCATCTCTACCAACATTCATTCCCTTATTGAATTATATAGCCTTGTAACTTTAATTTTCAAAAAAAAATTAAAAAGAAAAAAATAGAAATGATATAGAATTTCACACAAGCAAAATGATAGGAGTTCAATAATGTTTGTTACATTGTATATTATTGTGTCCAAATTAGTTATTTAGATTACCAAATATAATCATTGATCAAAAAATGTAGAATTGATCAAAACATTACAAAATAGAGAGAGAGAAAAAAATTAAACATTAACTAGTCTTTTCAGTAGGCCAGCAGAAATCAGTAGTACAATTTTCCAATTTTCCTGCATACATACATTTATATTTCTTTTTTCTTCTTTTCTCCTTTCCTTCATCCCAGTTGTACCTTCCCTTTGAGCAGTTTCTTTCCCTTTTACAGTATCTATTGTACTTTTCAGATTTTATTTATTCTTTCAGATTCTTAGACTAAGGATCATATACCATCAACATGTTAGACTCTAAAATTTATATGTCTAGCGTTCTTTCTTGAATTTTCATTGCCAATGTATCCTCTTAATATGTACAAAATATGAATATGTAAAAAATTAAACTTTTTGCCCAAACCTGCCCTCATTTATAAACACATCCACTTCAAGTTTATCTTTCTGGTTGCTTGAATCAGCAACTTGGAGTCATCCTTGACTTCTCCCTTTACACAACTTATTTACCATGAAATCCTTTTGGCTTTCCTATGAGAGTGTACTTAGAACCATACCACTTCTGACTATCTTTATTACTATTTATTTGAGCCAAGGCATGATCTTCCCTCACTTGAGTTACTGCAACTGCCTCCTAACTGGTTTTCCTGACTCCCCCACACTTGACTCCATAAAATCTATTCTTAGCACAGACCCAGAAGGATGCTTTTAGAATGCAAGTCAGATCATGTCACTCTTTGACCAAGAATCCTCCATTAGCTCCATCCATCATTCACAGTAAAGCTGACGTGTTCAAAGTGAAAGATCCTTCATAGTCTGCCTTCTTTTCTATCTTTGATCTCATCCCATAACTTTCTCCCCCTACCTTACTGCCTCAGCAACATCGGTTTCATTTTTTCTAGATCACAGCAAGAATGTTCCTGTCTCGCAGGCTTTGAAGCAGTAGTCCTACAAGAAGCAATCTGCTCTCAAATACCCACAGAGATAACTCATTTCACTCCCAGACAGCTTTGCTCAAATTACATATTTTCAACCCAGGCTCACCCTGATCACCTTACCAAAATTGTAAATTGTCTCAAATCTAACCCCATTCTGTGATCTCCTTTACTCTGTTCTCCTATTTTTATCTCCTAATCTACTTCATATATTTCATAGAATCTATCACCTTCTGATACAGTTTGCTTTTCTTTTTCTTTTTGTAAAAGTAGGGTTTGAATGTGAAGCCTCTGAGCTACATCCCCAGGCTTTTTAAATTTTTTAAAATCTTGACGCAGGTTCTCACAAAGTTACAAAGTTGTCCAGAACCAACCTGAGAATGAAATCCCACTGGCTCACCCTCAAAGTGCTGGAATTATAAGCATGCACCACAATACTTGGCTTAATTTACTTAATCATTATGCCAGCAGTTTCTTCTGTTTTAATGCTCCAAGAAGGCAATACATTCTTTAAAAAATCTGTTCACAAAGGTGTTCCAAGCTCTTAGACTTCCTAGTCTCCAGTCTTAAGAGAAAAAAAAATGCAGTTTATACAGTACTCTCAAACCTTTTGGGCACTAGGGATCAATTTTGTGGAGCACAGTCTTTTTATCGGTGGGGGGAAGTGTGAGGATGTGGGGGAAGCTTCGTGGTGATTCAAAGGAGTGTGAAATGTAGACCTTGTGAATATAGTGCACAGTAGGGCCTGTGGTCCTATGAGAATCTTACGCTGCTATTTTTCTGAATGGATGCATATCACAGGTGTAATGTGAGTGGGGGGTTGCAGAGTGTGAGGCTGTAAATATAGCTCCTTCTGAGTGGCCTGGTTCCTAATAGGCTGGGTACTGATGTGGGCCCATGGCCTGGGATCTGGACATCCTTGGCTTATAGCCACCTACAGTATGGAATTTTATTACAGTAGCCCTAATGAAAAAAAAGTTAGGATCATAACGTTCTGTCAATTACATCTTTTTTGGAGATGCTTAATAAAATTTATACCAACATTTTAAATGACACCTAGGGTTAGGGAGTGAGCTCAGTGGTCTAAGTACCTATCTGGCAAGTGCAGGGACCTGGGTTTGATCCCTAGTACTGCATGCCAAGCCATCCCTGGAATGTTGGGCGAGCTGTCCTTGCTGTGAAAACAAGACATGGTGGTACACACCTGTAATCCCAGCACTAGGGAGGCTGAGACAGGCAGATCACTATGAGTCTGAGTTTCATAGCAAGACTCTGTACCAAATAAATAATTTAAAAACTTTTTTTTAAATAAATGACATTTAAATATATTTTCCATGCTTATACCTTGAGTAACCTCCAAGACTATTGAATAAAATCTACAATGCATTGCTTTTAGGCTTTCTATAATTTAATTTTTATTATTTGCTTATGTTTGAGATATGGTCTCAGCCTGTGTAGCTCAGCCTGTACTTGAACTCACCATGTAACCCAGGCTGGCCTCAGACTTATGGAAGTCTTCCTGCTTCAGCTGCAGCAGTGCGAGGATTACAGGCATGTGGCACTACACTCGGCTAGGCTTTCTATAATTTAGCCACTTCTTTGCAGTCAACTTTTCTTGGCTATGACTAGTACCTAAAAGGACATCTTAAAGAAGAAAGATTTATTTTGGTTCGTAGTTTAGAGGGTTTCAGGCCATGGTCACTTGGCACCATCACTTGGCCCCTAGTGAAGAAGAATCATTGCAATGGTGGGAGCATTGGTGCTGGCAGGTTCTCCTTCTGGTTTAATTCTACTTTAGCCCCTCGCATTTAGGACAATGCTGTCCAAGTTCCCACCACCAGAAGAGAGGAGAGACCATTTTCTTTTATGACTCTTTATTCTTCCATTATCTGCTTTTATAGGGCTCTGATTTCACAAAGTTATATCCTATCATTCTTACCACTACCTGAAATGTTCTGGAAGTCCTCTTTTGTGTTTAGTTATGCATCATAGCTGTCTTGAAATGATGAATTGATTAAAAATGTTTTCTATCATGGTCATTTTGACTATAGAAAAGAACCAGAAGTCACAGATTGCTGGATATGGTGAATGAGATAGACGAACACACTCTATAATATTATTATGGGTTTATCTTTCTGTTGATGGCATTTGATAGCAGCATTCACTATATTTTTAAACATACCTCATAAAGAAATTCACAAGACGACAATGAGATAGATGTATTTGAAACAAGGGAGGAGTGCTCGAAAGGGATTAATGACAGTGTGTCTTTTACTGTAATGGTTTTAAAAAATTTAAGCATTTGCCCTCACAGAGAGCAAACTGGTTAAGCACTGGCCATGACTCATCCACATGTATGACACAGACAAAGGATCTACAGAGTAAGGTGCAGGATTACAAGATAAACCCTGAGGGGACTTCACTGATCTTATCAGAAACAACAGCTACATTTTTTTGTATATAGGTCTTGCTCTATCTTGGTCTTAACCATCCAGCAGAAAAGTATAAAAATGAGGTATATAACATGGGGCCATAATAATAAGTTGAGCTGTAAATGGCTACAGTCAACAACCTCTTCAGATAACTCACTATTATTGTGTAATTCTGGACTGTGTTGTATTGTGTCACTCAGTTCAGGCACCTAAATTGGTTTAATGATAATGGAGTGCCCATCTTTGACAGGTCTAGACAAAAAAAGGGGGATACAAAGGAAGAACCATGTTGTGTGTGTATAAACAGTACAGGTAGGATAAATACGCAGTGCTTCTGCATAATTTATGAGAAGCCAGATTTGCACTAATAGTGGTTGGACAAGATATTAAGTTGGATTCTAGTACTATGGGCAACCACTAGGAAGATAATAAGCTAGAAAGTATTAATTATTGAATCTGTGATATAATTCAGCTATAAAAAATAAGTATATAGCTACACTCTCTTAATTCACTGATTAAGAGACATCTGCTATAATAGTGTCTGTAAGTATAATATCATGTATGCACCTTGTATGATACCAAAACAGTTTTCAGTGTATTAACTTATAGAACCTGTCCTGTTAATTTGTCTTGAAACTGTCTCATTGCTATTTGTTCTTCAATAAAAATAAATGAATAAATAGAAAATTTAAGCATTCACTGTATGTTTTGATTATCTTTTCTATTTCTTTAAGATCTGATGAACTCATCTAGAATAGCCAGCACAAGTATAATTCGTCTTTGGAATATTTTTCTTGGCTTTAAAAGGTTTAGAAGAAATTGAATTCTTTTGTTAAACAAAGTGACACAATAATTTATCCATAATTCAAGCTCAAATGTGAAATGGCTAGTGAATGGCGGTCAGAGAACACAAGATCATTGTGGGAAAGGTCTACTGGGGATAACTGTGAATTCCCCAAACCAAATTCAAGTGATGCTCTCACAAAACTACTGAGATTAAATTATTGATCTGATCATCCTATGAATAGAGAAGAGTATCCAAGCTTACGATGAAGATCTAATATGTTCTTCAGAGTTTTTTTTTTTTTTTAAAGAATACGCTAATCTATCTTTTTTTTTTCTTTTTCTTTTTCTTTTTTTTTGGTGGAACCGGGAATTGAACTCAGACTCTTGCGCTTGCCAGGGAAGCACTTATTCCACTGAGCCATCTCCTCAGCCCTTGTTCTTCAGAGTTAAAGCTGGGATAGGTCATTAGATTAATTTTGGACGATGACATTTTTACCCCCCAACCAGAAATTATATCATTATCCTTTGACATTACAAACCTTTTTCTGCTATTCTTTTGTGACTTTGGGAAATAAATCCTGGATGAGTGAGGCAACAAAATCTGTAAAAATATCTGCCTATGCTTATTAAAATGTAGTGAAGTCTCTTACCAGAAGATAAGCTCTTTGCATCTGGAAAAGAGAGAGTTTGGTTCTATTCTATGTCATCTATCATAAGTTGCTTGTTTGCAGTTGAAAAGTTTAATATTTATTACAGGCAATGATGGAAAAGCAACAAGAGCCCAGTTTTAATTTTCCAGATCTAAGGCTGTGCTTTGAACTACCACTGAGAAAAATGCTTTGACTTAAACACCACGCCAGCTTGATTGCTTGATTTGAAACTGTCACCACCAAGAGAGAGATGTCTGGAATATCACAGTGTCATTTCTGGGTAGTCTGTCATTTATGACTTGTTGTGCATTCTTAAAGGAAGATAAGTGAATAGTGTGTAGGATGGGAGGCTACATGAAATCCTCAGTGCTGTCATAGTGGCGAGAAACGAGACCACCAGGCAGAGCACAAGACCACCCAACACACACCATGAGCTTCCATGATCAACATTCTTGAGACTGTGCCCTTGACGTTTGCATTTCAGAATGCTGAGCCACCAAGCAAGCTGGAGGATAATTATTGCTTTGTGATGATATTTAGCGACTCTCACAGTGTGGACCACCAATTCTGGTGTGGGTTTCTTCTTTTATTAGCACCATCTGAGAATGTCTGTGGTAGAGACTTTGGTGAATGTCATGTGTCCTGTGGCCAGAGGAATGAAAGGAAGAGCAACTTAGCTTATTAATATGAAAGAATTCAGTGAGAAAAAGCCAATGACACATGCCACAAAGAAGCTTCATTGAGGTTTAATTTTTTTTTTGAATAAGGCAAACCAGATTGTTTTACTACTGTTTACTGAAGCACACACACTCTATATATAAGAGTACAGTTTGAGAGCTGTGGTGGGATCTTTTTTTCTAATAAACTATTTCAGTTAGTATATTCGTCTCAGACAGGTGTCTCCTGGAATAAAACAAAACACAAAACAAAACAAACACTTTTTTCCCTAAAGGAAGACAATATGATCAAGATAAGCTATTTTTTTCATAACAGAAGCTAGAGTTTTGTTTTTTTTTTATTTGTCTTCTCAGATTTTTTCCTTGCCTTTATTTCACTTTATTTTACCTCTTATATTAAATGTGTTTGTCAAATTTGTTAGTGTGTCCTTTTTAATACTGTTTCTGTCTGACTCATTTGATTTGTGATGAAAAATTTCCTGTTTAACAAGAGGTTTTGTTTCCTTGTGTTTATTTACTTATTCTTGCTATTGTTGATATTCTATTTTATTGTACTTGTTTTCTCAGTTAACATTTTATTGGAGTTCACTTATAGACTTCTCCAGGTATAATTTATCAATTATATATAGCTCAGATTTATGATTTCAGTAATAATTAAATTTCAACTTTTAAAAGAAAGTTTCCATTCTCTTAGAAAAGTTTGGATTCTAAAGAGAATGAATAAGTAGTCTTTAAATCAATGAGTTAGGGCTGGGGATATGGCTCAGTAGAATAAGTGCTTCCCTGGCAAGCACAAGGGCTTGAGTTCAATCCCCAGTTCCAAAAAAAATCAGTCAGTTAGCACTTTACTTTTCTTATTGGAATTTACTTAGACTGCAAAACTACATATTGCAAATATATTTTAATATAAATAAAAATGTAAGTTGCAGATCTTGAATAATTGGTTTAGTATATTATTAGTAGTATAGTTTAGAAAATCAACCATTGGTGGAAGCAGCCAAGAATTAATTTAATACTATATAAAGCAATATTAAGTTTTATATCTAATATATAAATCTATTGATTCAGAACCTCAGATAAAATTACATAAAACTGAAATAACTTCACTGAAACCCACCTGAGATGAGCGGTAGTCCTAGAGTCCTTTATCTTTAGAGTCTGTTGTCCCAAAATCAACCCTGCCACTGCAAAGACTCTGATCCAGTTAGCATTCATTCAGAGGACCACATCTAACACTTTCCAACTCAAGAGCAGGGGATGCAAGTATCCCACACAGTGTATAACAACAATAAATATTTGATGAATGAATGTCAAGAGCTAAATATAACTAGGGAAACTAGCAAATAAAAAAAGAGGCAAAATTGTCAAACCAAAATTGTAGAAAGGCTAGTTTTAAAAGAAAATGATCAGAAAGGGCATGGATGCTAATTTAGACTGGTTTTATCTCCACATGTGCATAATCTGTTTTTGTACCCTCTGTCTATGCCACTATCTCCAGTAACTAATTCCAAGTTGAATTGCATCCTGGAATGTTGAGGTTTCCAAACACTAAGTTATTTACCAGCTATAGAACACTACAGATTTCTTCTCAACTTACCCAGCCATCTTCTGACCATCTTTTGCTTAATATTCTATAAGAAAGTTGGAACCTCCCATTTGTATGTAGCTGCCTGGTTTACACATGTGAGTTGATCTTCTTCCTCACTCAGAAGTTGTTTTCCCATGCCCTGCATCATTCTTCCATCCCCAGGGCTGGGCTGTCCATTTCCTGTGGGGTAAATGCTTGGCCCAAATGTGTGTAATTATAAGTTTTCCTTTGGATCTGAGGTTGTGGGAGGGGATCATTTTTGATGCTTGGTATTCACAGTTTGTGTCTCAGGAGAAGAACCATAAAAAACAATTAACTCAGCATTTGTCAAAAATATTGGCATGTGCACATGTCTTTTAGCTCCCAAAAGATTTGTCTTTCTGTGCTAACCTCAGATACTGGCCAGCCAGATGGAAGGACTGCCAAGCACATGCAGCTAGTGTAGCCAGCCCATTCTGCCAGACTATCTGGAAATTGTACTTTCACTCACTTGGGAGGTTCTGAGCCCTCTGTGCTTCCTCAGAAACAAGGCCCACCCAATGATTTCAAAAGCACTTTTGTGGTCCAGGCTTTACAAATGGTCAAGCTGTGCAACTTGGGAATCTCCTCTCCTTCCCTATTTAATACAGTGCATTCTTTTCCTAGGCATATAGTTTTACAGCATCCCAAGACTTGTCACCATGAAAGGCACAAATAGAACCCGGTTCAAGTGCAGTTAAGATGAGGAAGCAGGCAGGTCCATAGCAACTGAGAATGAGGTTGCCAGGTGAGAATCAGCAACCAAAAGAGCTGAGTGTTTACCTCTTTTCCATCTGGTGTCAGGAACAGTGAAGAGAAGAATTACAAAAGACTTTGACATGCCTCTTGTTTTCAATCTGGTGGGCTGGGCAGAGCTGAAGCTTCTTTCCTTACTTTTTGGTAGAGGCTGGTCAGACCCGAGGCCCGCCCAGGGAGATCTGCGTGGTGTGTGCAAAGCTGAGGTGCCAGTGCTCAGCACAGCTGGTCTCTCACTTTGGCCTTTCTTCATCTTTTCTCAAATGAAAATGACCTTTCTTCGGCAAGCAAACAAGTGAAGACATGACAGATAGAAGGGAATTTGGATGAAATCAATTTATGCCTTTTCTCTTTCTTTCACTACTCCCTTTCTGGTTCATAAATTGGAAATAATACTACTATAGTGGTCTGTTTAGTCCATAAATCTTACCATGCCACATTTTTCCTTTGAAACATCTAATGTTTCTTTAGAGTGCTACTCATTCCCAAGCCAAGTCTCCTGAATTATGGCAGCTTCTCAAGTCGTAGGCCTTAATTATCTTGCATCTTGTGCCAAGTATTACTGGCAAAACATTAAGAGGCCAAAGGTTAGATAGTCTGAGTTACTGGCCTGCTTCAGGCAGCATGGAATCAAAACCAGAATTGAGTCCTCTGGATTCCTAATTAACATTGAAGGTCATTATCACCCCAAGCCTCTCCTTGAAGGAAGTGCTGTGTGTGAAAAGGGAACTGCTGGAGAAGGAGAAACCCTGGAGAGCTCCATGAGAAGCTGTGAAATAGTATTTGTCCAGTCACAGTATGAGTTTTATCCCAGGACTTCATAAAGTGATTGTATGTTGCTTGGTTCTGAGCTCTTTTTTTCCATTGTCAATGACTGAATTTTTGTTGGGGAAAACATAAACACATGGGCTGGTAGACAGTAATATGGAGCCCCTGGTATAAGATACCACAGAAAAAGAAGTCATTACATGACTCTTAAGGAAAGAAGCAAGGAAAATGGAATGAGGATCAGAAGAAAGAGATTTTACAAATAGTTCTAAAACAGAAAATGATGGGCTTAGAATTCCAGCATCCCCAAAATAATATGGATATGATATCTGATCCTATGGAAATTATTCCATTGTAGAATTTGTGACTTACATTTGAAGTAAAGTTTCAAATTTAACTTCAGTGAATATTTCAGGGCTCTTATTGGTTGTACTTTCTTCTCATAGATTTGTGTGACTGAAATAAC